>JAOYSI010060065.1:0-12078 GCA_025775065.1 Hiodon alosoides
CTCAAACCATCACCCCAAACCCCCCACACCCACCCACCCACCACACCCCAAACCCCCCCCCCCCTCAAAAACTCCTATAAACCACAACAAAACCCAACCCACACCCCAAAACACCCCGGGGGGGGGGGGTGTTCACTGCCAGCTATTTTCAGTCCAGCAAGGCGTTATGAATGGATTCCAATTGTAATTATAACAAGCCACAAGCAGAATGACGCCATTCCAAGAACTGATCGGTCAGTGTTAAGGCATGGTGGCGCCTAGACAACTCACAGCAGAAACACTGAAGTCTTGGGACTTCACCCGTTGCCCTCATGCAGGGCCACGCTGCTTGTCCAACAGTAGCTTTGGAACGTGATGAGCAGCTGACCGTGTGCAGCGTGAGCTGGGTGAACGGGCACGTTTTTGTCACGTTTTTGTCTGGAATCGACTCATGGCATGTTTGGCAGGTGTACGTCTCACATTGCATCCAGACTACCCTGCGATTTGCATTGTAGGTTCCTGTTGATGATAAACGTTAATGAGGATAATTAAGCTAAGTAGCTATGTCAAGTTCATTTGACATAACGTCTTCTACTGGTGTTTGTGATAAGTTTCTTTTGATCTTCTATACATTATGTATTTTCGGAAGCTATTGCATTTGTAATTTACAGATGCTCCACGACTTTTTACGGCAATATCTTTATAAAAGATACTGGCATAAAATGAAGTCTTCTTTTTCTCTACAAAAATCTGAATTGTGAAAAGAAGTGATGTAAACTCACTCGCACTTTGAAATGAGCCGTTCGCTTGTCCTCAGATTTGCCCTCTTTCTTTGCAAGCCCTTCGGTGTGTGCCACAGGCTGTCCCGGGACAGTGTCCGGAAGCTGTATGAAAAGCAATGCTTCCTCCTCGGATACGCTGAGCTGCTGGAAGAGATCTGCCACGGCTGGCAGCTGAGGGCTGGAAGCCCCTTTTGCAAGTAGAGGGGGTTTCGCCGGATGATTTTTGGGCGTTCTTAAAGTTTCAGGATGAAAAGTGTCTTCTTTGACTACAGACAAATCTGCAAAAAATAAATACGTGTCCTGGAAAAGGACTCCAAACATTTCTTATTGCTATTGCTACCATTTTCATAAGGTGGCCATTATTTTTTGATAGACACTTTTATGATACTGAAGCGTTACAGTTCTTAATAATCTTCATGAACTTACCATGAGTTGAGGTATCACTAGTAGCAAAGAAATTGCATGACTTATACAGTGGAAGTTGAATTGGTCTGTTCTTCGTGTCGTTTTTTAGACCCGGATCATCCAAAAACTGAGGGATAAAAGAATAATGCATAATTATAGTTTTCCTATAATTATTATTATTTATAATTATTATTATCAATTACCTACACAGAACTGATCGAGCGGAGAGCAATTCAGATGTGGGCGAGTGGGTTCGTGAGGTGCTGAACTACGGAAGAGTTACTTTTAGTTTGGGCACAAGTCACAACACCAAAAGCACATGCCATGTTTCCAACACTGCCGCCCAGCCGCTTACATCATCCCGCTGGAGCTTTTGTAAAATCTTGCTCTCCTCCTCCGAAATGTGTTTTTCCTTTTTGATGTTTTTCAAAATTGGCGAGGGTCCACACTCGCTCCTTTCTGCACTGCCCCAGCTCCCTGAAATAGGTCAGAGTTTGTGAAGAAGTAATTTAGACGCCAATAACGTCGCCGTCCTAAAAGAACAACATCGGTTGGATCCTAGTAAACAAATCCCTGTTTGCAAGACGTTGGTTTTACCCGTCTTCCTAATCGTATCCGCAGGACCCTGTTCGAATATAGAGTGCGACTGAATTATCTGTGGCCGCTCTCTCCTCCTCCCTCTGCTCTCCTTCCATCTGTCCTCTCTTTCTCTCCTCTCCTTCTTAGGAGCAATGTGCGCTTCTTCCCTTAGCCTCCAAGTTAAAAAGAGAAACATGTTTTACAAACGGGAAAAAAAATGCACAGATTTAGTACTATTTCATTTTTATAAGATAAAACACAACAGCACAAATACCAACAACAGGGTCAGTGTTGTCAGACTCGTAGCAAAATCAGGCACAATTGCCAAAACTTTCTCATAATTTTACTTTTGAAAGGGTTTTTGCATAATTGCTATTGCGCTTTATTTGACTGGCTTTCCTAAATGCAAGAAAAACATAAACTTACTCGTCTTTGGTTTTCCTGATGGAATGCACGTTTGGGACAAACGTTTTCTGCAAGGAAAAAAAAAACAAGAAAACTATGTTAGTACCATCAACGCATAAAAATAACACTACCAATTCTATAACAAAGTATTCGTCTGACATAATTATGGAAGAATACCTAGAGGTAACGTTACGGACGGAAGAAATAGCCTGCACAATTGCAGCCTCTAAAAACATGACAGTACCTCCAAATAATTTTGATAGTGGCGATAATTTATTCTAGGTCGGTACATTTTGTAACCACGTTATTATTATTATATAAAAACAAATGTTTCTGAGAAGTTTGAATTCAGTCTCACCTTTTTAAATCCGCCCAGTGTTAGATCTCTAGAGCGTAGAGAACTCAGTCTGCCAGGGGGAGGAGGGGGATTCATAGGTCTTCCCGGCAAACTTCGACCCATCGCGAAAGACGGTCGGGAACCAGAGGTACTCGAAGTGCTCGCGACGTTGTCGACATCGCACGGGTCAGACATTCTGCAAAATCCCAGCTTGATTATGACAGAAGTAACACATTTCATGTTTTTATACCTAAACATACATTGCAAATGCGTTAATTTTAAAATAGCACCGCAAGTTTTAAACTCCAATGCAATGTAATAATTTGTAGGGTAATAGAACATGTAATTTTTTTTCGTTTCTTAAAGAGATGCCAACAGACATGTCGCGTTACCCTCCCCTTGCGCATAGTAATCAACTATATTTCCAAATCATCAATATTTTCATTAACGCAGTTTGACCTAGCTGTTCTGTTGAAAACACAGCCACCATTTTGTTCCCAGTATTTTTTTTAATGCGTTGCGTCTCCAAAATACTTAGTTTAAACAACCGCGCATAATCTACGATCGGGATTACAGAAACATTAAAACAACCAAATAAAAATTGTATAACCAAATACGTACATTTGTGCTATTTATACAATGTTTCTTACTCATCTGTATTGTGTATCGCTAATGTTAATCAGCTGCACTTCCTGATGCGACCTGATGATGGCAACAGCTACGTAAAAGCATCAAATGACGTATTCCAGACACATACAATACTGGGCACAGGTCAGGAGGATCGTTGTATCAGAAACACAGGTTTAAAGTCACAATATGTCTCACAGGGGTTACAAAAATCTGTCACATCTAAAGTATAAACACTGCCTCTCTCTAAACCTCTGAAGTTAATAGAGCTTCCTTTTAATGAACCTCACGGTGGCAGTATTTGTCCAACCTATAAAATTCCAAAGCTTGGGTTAATAAATTACGGAAAACCTAGCATTATAGTTTATTAAGTGTCGATGTAATTGTTTGTATTTTAGAGACCAATTCATTCAAAATATCAAATGTATAATTATGTTATATCTAGCATAGACTGCAAGGAGCAAACTCGTCCCAGGGGAATTCCCATCGCGTGTGTTTACTCCGCGCACTCATTTGTCATGGTATTGTGTTATTGTATTTATATAGGTTTCCTGTAATTGCCACTGTAATTGTACGAAAGTTAATTTGCCAAATATTTACCAACAAAATGTCAAGCAATGCTTTTATGTCAAATGTTATAAATGCCTGTTTCCAACTCCCTAAAGCCGCAAAAACAATTAATGTTTGAATGTCCTTTCTTTAGAGGAGCTGGGTCCCTGTCACGTTTCATTTGAACAGGTTCCTCATATTTACTGTTACCGTGCACTTATCTTGATGTTACTCTACTACTGCTAACAAACTGCTACTACGGTTCGTTTGAAGTGTTTTCGTGGAGTCACCTGGCCAATGTTTTCAAATTAACAATATTTAGTAAATTCTGCACAATTTTTTTGGATTGTACTGTGTTACTGACCTGTATAAATTGCTTTGTCTACTAAATAAATTAAACTGTTATTATTGTTTTTGTTGTTGTTTGTGCTAAGTGCAACTTCTGTTGACAGTGTAAGCGTTCCCTGTGTCCTTGTGGTCATTATTGTAACGTCCCTTTATAATAAAGTTAGGTTGGGTTTCAGTGTTTACTAGAAAATACCAAGCCCGTTTCTTCCTTAGGTCATTTATACATTGGTATGGTAATATTTTATTAATTCCCCACTGTTTCATGTCAGTGTACAGCTTGTATTTATACTACTGTTGTAGACAACCTCCGCTTTTTGTGCTTCAAATTTCCACAGCTTTTAATTCCCACGTGACCTTTACCGCAAGGATAGTTTTGAGGCACGTATTATACCACGCGTTTCTTTAAAAGCAAAAAGTATATCTAGTCGATAGGGGTCAATTTTCAATCCGGGACACGGTAAAGTAATGTATCTACAGTACGGACCAGGCGTGTATTAATTTCACATAAGACGAATTAAAATTTATCTCGGCTTTGGCGAACTGCATCTATTGCTTCGGATTTAAAAATCTGCTCGAAGTAGTTAATGCAATTTTATTAACCGTTGTTCATTCGCGTTTTCCATCTCCATCAAAATAATTAGCCTTTGCTAGCCTATGGTTTCTGATTTCTATTTTTCGTTTTTTAAGGAGGACGTCTGCTGTTCATTAGCGGGGGAAGAAAACCGAGGCTATGGGAGGGGAAGGGGGGAGTCAGTTTTGACACATGTGAGAATCCCCGAAGCAGTAGGGATGCCGCTGCCAACTTTGCGTTTCAGTTGGTCGGAGTAGTGTGGAGTTGGACCTTCAGGGCGGCGCTTTAGGGACATATGGAGAAAACTGTAGCACTTAAGAAATAGCGAAAGGACGACTTAAAAAACAACAATGACTTCAGTTCCACTGAAATGAGAAAATAATCGGGGTGGCTGTTTTTTAAGTAAAGCATAACTTCTCAGTTCGAGGCTACTCGTAGCAGTGGCTACTCGTAGCGGTATTCTGCGGACGCCATGGCTGCCCAGTGCGACACCTTGAGCGGATACATGCAACAATCGGACCCGGGCTCAAACAGCGAACGAAGTACCGACTCTCCTATACCCGTGTCTGAGGATGACTCCAGTGGACCACGACCTCCAGCAGACCCGGAGTGGACAGAGGAGAGATTCCGTGTGGATCGTAAGAAACTGGAAGTTATGTTATTAGGTAAATTAACACATTAAAAATAACCAGTCGTTTATTTACAAAAGTTATTGTAAAGTTTGAAAAACTTTCTTTGTCTTGAAGTTTGCTAGTCCAGGGGGGGGGGGGGGACAACTTTTCTTAAACTTGGACAACAATATTCGAACTCGCATGGTTTGTGGGGGAGCCTAGGTTGCACATTTTTTTTTTCTGACTGAAAAACAGACGGTTACTTGACAAAAAAAGGAAAAGTTTTTTTCACTGAATATCGCTTAGCGGTTAGACGACACGTTTTATTGTAAAGTCAAGATTTCACTGTTTTCAATGATGAAACGCAAGTCATCGTCTTAGTATTTTAGTCAAGACTGACGTTGCTCTGGTCTTTTCCGCACAGAGCTATAAAGACTACGTTACTTTATAAAATTAGTGTGCGGGTTCCAGTTTTGGGAAATGTACTGTAAGCGGTTCAACTATATCTGTTTTTTAAAGTTTTTTTTTTTTGATTGATCCAAAAGAGATCAGAATTGGCTGGTGCCTCTAAGCAATTTTAGAAGTTTACCATCTCATTTTTTACACAAGTTTAATCATACATTTGTAAAATAATCTGTATTGAGGGTTAACTGTTTAATGTACCCTTTAGAATTCTGGCGTAATGTTTCCATAGTAGAGCAAGCCTAAAGCTATCCTTGCATGTTTCTTTTTAGTAGGTCTGTGGGCAAATTGTGTGGTTTTTAATCAAAATGGTTTGGTAAATCAGAGCTGTCTTTTAATCTCCAAGGCCCTAGAGAATCTGCTTTTAGTACAGGATAAACTTTTCCACCGCTACTTACTTTCTGTGTTGTCTCTTTATAGGCTTTATAATAACATATGTCTATGTCATACAGTAGTGTGGGTAGCCTGTACGTTTTAAGCCTGTTGCAATGGACAAATCCAAGTTCTTCGATGGAGATGTAACACCTTCTCAAAATAGAAAACACGTTTGTCAGGAAATTTGTGGATTGTATTTTTTTTTTTTTAAACCTTAAAATAGTTTTGCAAGGTTCCATCCAAAAATATGCATATCAATAATGTTTTGTGTTATGAGACCTGGATTTAATCAGAATCCAGTTTTGATCCATGATTGGAAGACATGCTCCGTTGAATGTAGTCCTAACTCAAACCTTTAAAATTGATAGAATGCATTCAGGTACCCAGTGTGAATAATTAAATGATGTTAACTGCTGAGGATAGTCATCAGTTAAGTGGTGGCTCTGATTAATTCGGGCTGCGGCTTGACTGCACTTCTGTAGCACGTATTGACACACCAACTCACAACCCAAGATCTGGGTTGTGTCCGTCATTGAGGAACATGGGAACCAACCAAATCTAAGATCTGAGATGGCCTGTTAAGTGCAGTGATATTCCTGTTCACTTGTTTAGTCTGAATATATTACTTATATTACATATATTCCTATATCCTTGGGTAATTTTCCGGATGCCTCTTAGAAGTACTTGGCTCATTGAGGATAAGTGAAGACCACCTCTGACGTTATGTTTTTTCTTCCCAATTCTGATGATTCATTGAGTCTGAAAGATTTTACTTCCAACCAGCTGTTTCTCTTCTTGGGCTTTCCTGTCTTGTTTTCCTTTGAGTTCCTTTGAGTTCCTTTTCCATCAGGACTGGTCGTAAGTTCTAACATGTGTGACGGATTCATCTCGAAGATGACCAGCAGGGGTCACTATTGAATCTATTGCACAATACTTCGATTACCTGAGCTGTCGAGCTGCGGTGGCTTTGACAGTCTATGGTCAGGTCTTGTACTGGACATGGTAGCATGTAGTAAACATTGTTATTGTTTCTGAAGTTTCTTATATTACCTCTGTTTATATCGTTACATTATCAACTTATCACACTAAAATATTAACCTCTTCAAAGTGGCATTTTAAAATAAATTATTATTATTTTTTTTTATTTTTTTTGATGGATAAAAAATTTCGGTTGGTTTAAAATATACTAAATCCCATCCATTAAAGTTTAGTGGTGTATGTAAGTAATGTTTAATAGAAATGTTCAGCAAAAAGTCTTCTGCCAGAGATATGCACCCTGCATAAAATTTAGCTTGTTTTGGAAGATTTAGGGATACAACAGATAAAAATGTTGATATTTATTCCATATCTGTGGTTTCTGAATTCAGCGGTCCTTTAGGGATAGCATGAAAATTTACATTGACAATCTCTGTCGTAATCCTTTGGCACAATCAGTATCTGCATTCCTCTTGAGTGTCTCCATACAGTGGGCGGATAAGTGTTGGGACGGCAAAGCTGTTCGGAGTAATATTTCCCATGCCAATTTATTTTCGATGAATTATGTTAATGCCAAATGATCAACCTAGGTGTTGAGGCTCATTTGGATTTGTTCTGGTTACGATTTTACTCTGGGCCTGATTGCCCCGTAGCGTAATAACATATCATCTGGCGTACTGCTGAAGTAACTTTTAAAAACAAAAACAAAAAACAATAATAAACACTAAAATGGTAGAGCCAGGTAGCATAACAATGTATCTAATCTAAAGTATTTTGCTTGTACCGTTAATGAAATAAAATTACATCGAGATTTTCCCAAGAAGTTCAAAAAGAAATGACAAAATACACAAAAGTAATTGAAACACATATTCCGTCTGCATGTATTAGAAAAACTGCCCCATCCCAGGTCTGTGGTTATGTGAATGAAACCAGTTCAAACCTTGAGGAAAGTGCATTTTTTGTGACAGTGGGTATTTGTCTCCCACCTTGTTCTGACTCACCACAGTTGGGCTGTGTGGTATTTACTTGATGTGGGTTTTCTCTGCTGGAGGTGAGTTAATCTTCAACAGCTCCAGATCCCCTCTCCCCCTGCCTCCACACATAGCAGAACCTTTGATTGACATTGCACTTGATATATCAGGCACGAGGTTAAAGTATTCCTTCTCAAAACGTTGGCGTCAACTGAAGTCCACTCCAAATTTGAAGGAGTCTAAGGGGTTGATGGACCAATTACAATTTACTCAAATAAACGAGTGATCACCTTTTGTAGAGTGTCCTGGGAACAGGACAACAGTCACTCAGTAAGTTGCGCTGAATCTCACCCATAAAGTATCGTTCCTAAGTCTAATTCACTAGCAACCATTTTTTTTTGGTGAATGTTATTGACAATACCACTCACAGGTTTTTGTAAATACCACTCGCATTGTATATGTTGGTTTAAAGTTCAGTGTTTATATATATATATATATATATATTTTTTTTTTTTTTTTTTTTATTTTGATTATTTTATAGATTTTTTCTTTCTCAATATGTTTGTGTGTCATCCTCAAATGTAAAACGGCTTTCCTGCTTTGTTCTTTCATCCATTCAGATAAAATACATACCAAACAGGGGGATGGTTTATTTCTCCTGTTCTGTTGGGAAATACGGGAACGGTCGGCTAGCAGGACTGCCAAAGAGTGTTGGCTCTGCCAGATACGCAGAGAGAGAGGGAGGGGGGCCTCAGGACATGCTGCTGAGCCTCTTTGGTAGCCAGTACCATTAATTCACATCTAATGAAATTATTCAGTTGTGCATTAATATGCTTCAGGTACACCCCTATTTCATTGGTTGGTTCCATTATCAGCGCATTTACTGATTGAAAGTGACCAATTTTGTGTGGCTGGCAGAGGCAGCTGACATCTGCCTGGGGGCTGGGCTTTAAGTCTGCGGCTATTTGTCTTTTAAATGATGTCATTTGTTGTCTTTCCAATTTACCTCATACCGTTAGAGTGGTGGGAAGAAACCTGTTGTTTCTTATTTTTCCTGGACTGGTAGTTTATTGGGTAGTTTTAAATGCGTCTTATTTGTATGAAATATTTGTTTGTTCATTTTATTTTTTAAACTTTCGGGTCTCTATTGTTACACAGTACTGGACCATAGTACTGCCTAAACTGTAGTAGACGAAATCCTCACTTTTGGAGAACTTTATTAGGCTCGCAATATATACAACAGTTATGGGTAATGCTAAAAACCTAATCATGGGAAAAAACCAGGAGAACCTGATTGTTTTATGCATGTCTCCTTACATGTCTTTTTAAGCAGAGTTGATTAAGAGATTTGTTTAATTAGCAGAGCTTTGTTTAGAGCTTTGTTTAATTAAACTGTTAGACAGTAAGCAGTCTTTACTGCAATTGTATATTTTAGGGGTTAAACCAAATTTACCGAAAATCTACTTTAAAAATGTTTTGCCATCTTAAAATGATGCTTAATTTCCTTTGGAGATTAGTTGCAGCTGCGATATTTAAAGCCTGATTTAGAAATCTTTAGCAGAACATCACCTATTCCCCTGAGCGAGTGACCGAGATCTTAGACGTAAATGAATAACAAACATGAAACAAGGTTGTAGAGAAGTTTCGTTCGAAAGAATGGCACCATTTGAGCCCGCTAGATATTTTTCTGCTCTTTTCCTTTGCAGACCTAGATATTTTTCCACCTGGTTAATATCAATATATTGAATCACGATGACTGAGAGGAAAATATCCTACAAATAAGATTCTGCAAATAAAAATCGAATAATTTAGACCTTGGCTGAAAAGCATTGGCAGGGCAATCAATTCACAACTACATTCCCGTGGTTTTTTTTATATTCAGAACACGTCGCGCTTTGAACATTCGTTGATTTGGCCGTAGCTAACCGGGGTCTGTAAATGTTAAAAGCTGTATTGCACCTCCAAAGTCACGTTCATCCCATGTTTCAGTATAACCAAGGGCGATATGCCTTCCTTGTCACTTGTGTGTATGGTACACGTGTTTGCTAATGATGGGAGCGGTAGTTCATTTGAAGCCGGTCCGTGCCAAAGGTTGTTGTATCTGCCAATTGAAGCACATTGAATCGGTGGTTTATATTTACATTTCAGTCTCTTTGCAGACACTTTTTATCCAGAGCAACTTACAGAGCTTACAATTTTTACATCCATGTCTCCCATGGCAAAACAACTCCCTCGGTAAGCTGACTTTGTTTGGGTATGCAATACATGGAAGGTATCTATTTTTTTCTTTTTTTTTAATATAAGGCTGGATATTTTGCTGAAGGAATTCAGGTTAAGTACCTTGTACACCCGCTGGAGAGAGGTTTGAACCAGTAGCCTTTCAGTTACAAGCCTGCCAATTTAACCACTATACCACCAGCTGCCCTGGTTTTGCGCACCCCAAGTCAAAACGAACACGTCTGGATTAGTTATACATACAGTTTTTGGTTTGGCTTTGCACAGAGCACACCAACTGAAGAATGTGCTCAAGAATGTCAATCATAATAAGACTTAACATTTCCGTTTGGGCCTGCTATTATTATTAAAAAGTGATTCGAAAAATGATGTCAGTCACTTTGCTTTGCATATAAGACAGCTGATAAACGGTTCCTTAACACAGTGGTTACACTTTGTAACACATTGAGACTAGGGGTTTTTGTTTTCTGCATTGCAATCAAATAAGCATTTATGTTTTTAATACATTGTCTGTTATCTGTTTTTCTTTTGTCTAAAAGTATCTCTAACTTCCGTATTAGTGACTGGCGTCCTATGTGAACTTGTGGGGTTAGTCAAGGTCGAGAGAACACATGGGTGATAACAAAGCATTTCCTACATGACTACAGATGTTTATCACTCACTCTCTGTTTTTCTGCTTGGAAAATTTTCATTGTTTACAAATTAAAATATTACTGGGATGTTGCAAAATGTCTCATTCAGCGAGCTTACTTTGTTTCTGTTTGCAATACATGTACAGTATTTTATTTTTTTTGTAACCCTTACAAAACAAACATCGTTCTGGCTCCTTAATGAATTACATTTAACACTCTGCTAAGAGCTTTTAACTATGACCGACTGAATTAAAATTCATACTTTTTTATTCTGCCTTTCACCTGACGTTTTATTAAGATTGAAGACCGATTCCAGTGTCACAGTGGAAGGAAGTGTCTCGTGCATTTGTTAGTTTCCACCTCATAATCACAGTGGCTTATAATTTGCCAACCAACTTTCCCTCCTTTAAGGTAAATAAATCCGCTAATTACTTTCATACACCACATTTTGTTCCAGTTGCCTCTGGAAAAAATCAGAAATATAAGATTTTAAAATGTGTTTTTCTTCTCTTTTTTTATTTACATTACTTGAATTTGGTCGCAACACATTTTGTTCTGATTCTTTTTCTCCAGACGAAACTGTTTGGAACGTCTGTCTTTTTTTACAGCGCCCTGTAAAACTCTTTGCGAATTCAGAGATGAGATGCAACCAAAGCATTGGAACCGCTGAATTTAATGAGATGCCTAACCGCACGCCTAGGAAGTCACCCCCTCAAATGGTTACTTTAGCTCCAAATTTGGCATCTTTCTAATTCATTTGAACATTTTCTCAGCATAATAAGTTTCATAGCACTAATAACTGAGCAGTCTCCTGAGGCGAATGGAACATTTGGTTCAATTCAGTTTTTACATTTAGATTTCTTTAAATTCCGGTTTTCACAGGGTAAACGTTTTAACATATAAAACTACTATTTGAGTGTGTTGCTCAGTAAAAAAAAAAAAACAAAAAAAAACAAACTTAATCGTATCAAAGTGTTATATCCACATCTGTATTTTACATCTGTACATAATGCAGTGATTCATCGTACCCTTTTATGCATGATTAGCTCCCAGAATCATCAGAATGATTGTAAGCTGTTCTCTTAAAGTACCGGCCACAAGAGCCAGGTAGCCAGGTCTTCTGTCTCTTCTCTGTACCCTTGTCATGAGTATTTGACCGATAACCTAGTTTTAACCTAGGCGCTACTAAGTGTAAGGTTTAAGGTCCGCCCCCTGCCAGCTGAGAGGTCCCTGTA
>JAOYSI010060087.1:0-59062 GCA_025775065.1 Hiodon alosoides
TGTCAATAGCACCTTTGGAAATATATTTACTGAGAAAAATGGTGACGTGTTCAATACTTATTTCACCCGCTGTATGTGCATCCAGCTGAAATTCTTGCCACTAACCCTGCCAAAAACAGAGGGGGTATTTCACTTAGTGCCTTGTTCTTCGAAGAAGTATTGACTTAAATGACACATACATTATTCAGGAATTATAAACAGACCAAATGGCATCTAAAGTTACCATAATAAAGTTGTTTTATTACTTATTTTGCCCAACAGTATAAAGTGTTTCAGTCATCACTCATCCTTATGCAGGTAGTATAGTATTTTGGCTGTGCTGGCCATCCAAATTCATATTCAGTGCTTTTTCTTTTTGTTTTCAATAGTACATTGAAGAAACTGGCTGTGTAAATGCTGTTTGTACAAATGTGATCACAGTAAGTCACTATGATTAAAGACTAGCCAATATTGGGTATCATAAGAGAAGAACCTGGCCTTTGTCAACCCTGACTGATTTCCTCCCAGTTTTCATTTGTAACACCAGCATTACAGTACTGTTTACTCCCAAAGTAAATATACCCAAGCTCTGCGCAGGCATTTTATCTGGGAGAGAGTTTGGCTTCGGCGTTAGCCAATGATGATTGAAGTTATTAGACAGCTGATGAGATAGATAACCCACATTATAAATGATGGAGTCCTCCCCAGAAAATAGATGGGATTATTCTCCAACTGGCATCTCCAAGGTTCTGTGTGGGGCTGGCGTGTGAGTAATCAAAAGATTGATGATGGTCAAAATAGACTTTTCTCTGAAATGGTAGACGTGCATAGAATTTGTAAACACACACTTTTCCCCTCACCTACTTAGAAACAGTAGCAGTTATGGGCAAACATGGGTTTAGCAAATTGCACGTTTTGATGCGCTCCATCTTCTCCTTAATGACAATGTCAGGTGGTCATTCTGTGAAGTGAAGCAATGGGGTTGTAATGGGGTCATAATCACAATTTACAAACATGTTTTGTATTAGTCTTTCTCAGACTAGGGGTGGGAAATTTAGTAGGGGAGGGAAATGTTAAACCTGAAGGCATTTCAGAATGAATAGTTCTGATTAATTTGGATTTTATTTCATGCACACACACTCAGACACATATAATGCCCTGCAGCATTAATATGCTGAAATGTATTATTATGGTTATGTTTAAGTTATAAATAATATGTATTACTATAAAATTGTATTTGAATAATTTATTTTAGTACATCACAATTATTAAAATTGGAAGATTTTTACCAGGGTACAAAAAAATATGCCAAATATGAACTAAAGGAAGTATAAATATATTTTCAAACTGAGAATACAATAACATTTTGTTAATGTCACCCATATATGTGACTGGGTAAAATCTGTCAATGAATTTTGAGTCGGTTTGATTTATGCTAGAATGCATATAATAAACGTTGTTATAATGTTATAACAATTTTTATGAATGAAGACATCCATTTTGGTTGCCTATTACATAATGCACTGTATTATTACATTTTCATCATAAAAAAGTGCAACTCCCCCATTTTGTAATAACCACTGCAATATGTAACAATTTATTACAAAATGCCTTGCAATTTATTACATATTGCGTTCAAGCTGTGTATTACAAAATGCAGGTGCATTACATAATGAAGCGAACATTTGTTACATTTTGTCTTGTTATTACATAATGCGTTGTTACACACCCTTAAGCTTATTGTTGAATTTGCTCAATATAGAAAGCTGCCGCAGGTTTTAATGAGGAGACCAATCTTGCACTAAGGATGGCATAGCTATATTGGCATCGTAGAATTGGTTGTTATGAATGGACAAATATTTAAATATAGGCCTCCCATAGATACATTTTTCTTACATGTCAATTTCAAAGTTAGGTTTAACCACACAAATTAAATTTGAATCTACACTATACACATCAATATCAGCTGTTAGACCGGTAGCCATCTGCTGAAGAGGTAGAGGTGAGGTAATAACCTTAATTACACTAGTCAGGAATGTCTGTGTCTTATGGTTTGATGATCTTAGCAATGGAAATAGTAGATGAGCAATGCTTTCCCCCCCTCTTCTTCATTTTCCCTTTAAATATAAATCCCCTCCCATAATCCTCAGGGGTACAGCAGTGAGAGGAAGAGATATCTCAATTTGCTGTCATTCCGTCTCACTCAGTCCAACACAAAAAGGAGATAAGTGAGATTTTTTTCTAAGCTTATTCTGGTGTGAAAACTGCCCCCCTACTCCCCCACTCCTCCGTCTTGATTAGCTCTTTTAAGTCCTCCGTCTCGTGTCTTGGGGAGGATTCAGTGCCCATTCAAGTGATGAAAAGTGACCGTGATGAGCGGTCAAACCCTATGATTTCACATCTTGTTACTGGCCAGCACCAGACTTTTTGAGCTGAGCTGAGGAGCCGAGGAGCTCCTCTGAAGGGTCAGGTTGAAAGCAGGCCCCAATATCAGCCGAGTCAATCCAGGGGTTTCTATTTTATGCTTGTGCAAGGTCTGTTCCAGTGGTTCGGGGTTTTGAACCAGGGTATTGTCTTGTCATTCTTGTAATTAAACTGTTTATAATGAATCATGGCTTATATCTTTAGACAGCATTAAATTTATAAATTCACTGTGTTTGTATTTTGAACCACTGATTTGGGTGGAATGGTGTTTTAACCACACTACAACTAGGGTAGTCTACAGTACTAGCTTTAGAGCATGCAAATTACTAATGGAATTAGTTTTAAATTTTGTTGCATTCATTGTATAATCGATGAACAAATTATTAAACCATTGACAAACACATTGTGGGTAACACAAAATAAAATACTGAAAAGCCTGGGGACTGTCCAAGTTCATCTAACCAAATATTGTAATAACATAGATTTTCAAATGATGTTCTGGAAACTGGATTAAAAAGCGTAATTCATTTTCCAGTTTTTAAAATGGAAACAGTAAAAGTAAAGTAAACAGGCTTTCTGGTACCGTCAGATAGGTTTCTGTCATGCTCATTGCTATTTAGCTTATTTTGTCCATCTGGCAGTCTGTCAGTTTGTTGTTGTTAGTTATGTGTTATTATGAAGAATATGATGATTTTGTTGCACAGCTGTCACTGAAACAGTGCCAGCACTGGAAAGTGGTCCATAACTCAGACGGCTAGCAACTGCGTCAAGCGTTTATTAAAAGGCTCAAACTCAATTATCTTTCTTAAGGACTGGGGCCCTCTTGAGACTTGCATTATGTAAAGAAAATAGTACACTTAAGGCATTATTATCAGTAAGTTTATTGCTATTGTTGCAAAACAATCAGTGCAATGCTGTCCACGTAATTAGTTGTTCTCTAAATAATGACTACAGAACACAATGTGTGGGTATATGCAGTCATTCCACTCTGCAAGCTGAGATTGCTGAGATTAAGAAGTTGCACTAGCTAGGCTCTAGTAAAGCCTGTTCCACAGCTTCGGTCGGCATCTGGCCCCAGTGAAGCCCCGTTCCACGGTTTTGGTCGGCGTCTGACCCCAGTGAAGCTCCGTTCCACGGCTCTTGTCAGTGTCTGGCCCCAGAGAAGCCCTGTTTCACAGCTGGTGTCACCAACTGGCCCCAGTGAAGTCCTGTTCACGGCTGTGGTCAGCATTTGGCTCCAGTGATGCCCCATTCCACACCTGTGTTCAGCATCTGGCATAGATGCGATTCAACTGATTTACATAGCCTAGACAGCTCAACACTTTTCACAGGCTCACCTCCATCCAGGGATTTATGGAGCCTCCTACCCATTTACTTTGTATGGGCTGTTTAAAAAAATAACTAATGTGGTGTTATATTGAAAATTATACAAAATAAAGTCTGTGACTACTTTACTTTGTATTTCTGAGAGGGTGGTTTGATCACTTTGCTTGGGCCTTGTGCTTTCATCCATCAGATCATCACCCTGCTCTCCTCCTGACGCTAAACCTGGCTTAACTAATTTCAACTTTCATATCATCATATCAGGTTAATATCACAGTATTTCCCATGCATGGACAAAGACACTCTGCCTTTTCGATTGTTTTTTTTTTTTTTTATGTAGTATATTTTAGGGAACAGATATTCATGTTGCCAGTCTCTTTGTAAATTTTGTTTTTGATATACAGTGCTGTGCAAAACTCATATGATATATTGTATATGGCCTCCACAGAGCCCTGATCTCAACATTGGCATGGTTGTCTGGGATTACCTGGACAGACAGAAGCAAGCGAGGCAGCAAAAGTCAGTAGACTAACTGTGGAAAGTTCTCCAATCTACCTGCCGATTTTCTTCTAAAACTGCACGACAGTGTACTTTAGAGAATTGAGGCAGTTTTAAGTCAAAGTGTAGTCACACCAAATATCTATTTTGGTGCTTTTTTGTTTGTTTGTTTTGTACTGTTTACTGCCCTTTTGTTAGAAGGAATGTATATTTTGGATTTCATTATTTTTGAAAGCATCTTCTCTTTAAAGATGTTTTTTTTTATTTATTTTTTTTTTTTTTTATACATGTGCCTAAGACTTACCCAGTACTTTAGAAGTTGCACATAATAAATGGTTAGTATTGGCTGATTAATATTTCTGTTTGAGAATCTACGATTCTCTCACGGATCCTTCGGACCCACCTACCACTACACTCGACTCTCTCACTCTCCTGAGTACCGATCACCTACACCTGTCACCAATCATTGCATCAATCAACTCCTCTGGTCTCAACTTCATGTACAGACTTACTTACGTAATTTTCCAGCGACTCCGGGACCCATCTCCACACCGTAAGGTTCGTTATTACAAACCCTCCACTTCGAGGAAAGTAATCATCTTCATCAGCGTCAGTATTCCGTACGAAAGCTTCCACCACTTCTACCCTGTCCAGTCATGGCATTACTTGCCTGCTGTCTCTGTTTGTGTTCGTGTGTTAATAAATACCTGCTTGAGTTCAAATATCATCTTCGAGTCTGAGTATACATTACAGAAGACCAGACCTAAAAGAAACATGAACCCAGCAGGTCCGGATCTCATCCAGGAGCTGGTTGACGTGCTACGGCTCGCATTAGCTAATCCCTCTGCTTCACCCACTCCCGCTTCCCCGATTACGTCACCGGTCTACTCCGCCAGTCCCGTGGTCAATCCAGCGCCCTTCTCAGGATTGGAGGTAGGCTGCGGCGGTTTCCTACTCCAATGTTCACTCGCCCCTGAGATGCAGCCACATCAATTCCCCAGAGAGCGGTTGAAGGTGGCCTATATCATCTCCTTGCTGTCTGGAAGAGCACTTCAATGGGCCCAGTCACTCTGGGAACAGGGAAGTCCAGTAGTGCAGTCTCTTGATGGTTTTATTCAGCACTTCAGGAGGTGTTTGGAAATTCTGCAGGTGGCTCATCAGCTGCTGAACAACTTCTACCATCGCTTCATCATGAACTACAGTTCCATCAAATCTCCGCTGACCTCACTTATCCAATCCAAACCCAAATCTCTCCCCTGGAACTCTGAAGCCTCACAGGCCTTCCAACTCCTGAAGGATGCCTTCACCTTCGCTCCACTCCTGGTACACCCTGATCTGGATAAACGATTCATCATCGAAGTAGACACCTCCACCAGCGGTGTAGGGGCAGTCATGTCTCAGCTGCAGGGGAAACCACCGCTACTTAACCAATGTGCCTTCTTCTCCAGGAAACTCTCCCCGGCGAAGCAGAACTATGACATCCGGAACCGGGAGCTTTTGGCAATTAAACTGGCCTTGGAGGAGTAGCAGTTAGAGGGAGCTCAACATCCATTCCTGGTGCTCACCGACCATAAGAACCTCGAGTATCTCTGAGAGGCTCACGCTTAAACCCTTGCCAGGCAAGATGGGCCCTCTTCTTCACTCGCTTTAACTTTACCATCTCCTATCGTCCAGGTGACAAGAATTCCAAGGCTCATGCCCTTTCCTGCCTTTTTGTTCCAGAGGAAGGATCCGAAGAAACGCATCCCATTCTACCCCCACTTGTCATAATAAGTCCTATTCAATGGTCCCTGGACGATAGCATCTGCGATGCCTCCGCTACTGAACCAGCTCCTTCGGGTTGCCCTGCCAACAAGACCTATGTACCCTCCACTCTACGGCTTGCCCTAATCGACTCCATACACTCCTCCTTGGGCACTGGACACCCTGGGACCGATAGGACCCTCTCGCTGATCCAGGACTGCAAACTGATCCCCCTCAGGGGTCTGCCCCCCACTCTGGAGACCGCAGAGTCCCTCTTCAACCACGTGTTTCAGAACTATGGGATCCCTGAAGAAATAGTTTCCGATAGTGGTCCCCAATTCATCTCCAGAGTTTGGAGAGCCTTCTTCTCTCTCTTGGGAGTGTCCATCAGCCTCTCATCTAGTTACCACCCGCAGAGTAATGGGCAGACAGAGAGGGAGATTCAGGAGGTAAGCCGTTTCCTTCTAACATTCTGTCATCGCCGCCAGAACCGCTGGAGTCGCTTCCTGTCCTGGGCCGAGTATGCACAGAATGCCCTTCGTCCGGCGAACCATCTGACGTTCCAGCAGTCGACCATTGGTTCAGAGAAAGTGAGAGGGTCTGGGACTTAGCTCACCACCACCTGCAAGGGGCAGTACGCCGATGCCCAAAGATCTTCACTTTCCGTCTACCAACCTGGGCAGAAGGTGTGGCTCTCCACAAGGGAAATCAGGCTGTGTCTCCCCTGCAAAAAGCTAAGTCTCCGTTACATTGGTCCCTCCACAATCACCAAACAGATCAACCCAGTCCCTTCCCAATATCGCATACATCCCACCTTCCACGTTTCACCAGTGAAACCTTACCACCCCTCTCTCTCTACACTCCTCCGACCCTGATCCTGTTGAAACCCCCCCGCTGCTTGTCTTGGAGGATGGACCGATCTATGCTGTCTGTGACATTTTGGACTCCCGACGCCGCAGGGGTCGTCTTGAGTACCTCATAGATTGGGAAGGTTATGGTCCGGAAGAGTGATCTTGGATTCCTCAAGACGACATCCTGGATCCGACCCTACTCACCACCTTCCACGACGTGCATCCTGATAGTCAAGCTTTGCGTGGACGGGGTTGGCCACGGCGTCGGGTAGCTCATCCCTCTGGAGTGGTCCGTGGAGGGGTGGGTAATGTCACGGATCCTTTGGACCCACCTATCACTTTCACTCGACTCTTTCACTCTCCTGAGTACTGATCACCCACACCTGTCACCAATCATTGCATCAATCAACTCCTCTATTTAAACCTCACTCCCCTTCCGTTCCGTGTCTGGTCTCAACTTCGTGTACAGACTCACTTACCTAATTCTCCAGTGACTCCAGGACCCATCTCCACACCGTAAGGTTCGTTATTACAAACCCGCCACTTCGAGGAAAGTAATCATCTTCATCAGTGTCAGTATTCCGTCATAAGCTTCCACCACTTCTACCCTGTTCAGTTACTTGCCTGCTGTCTCTGTTTGTGTTTATGAGTTAATAAATACCTGCTTGAGTTCAAACATCATCTTCGAGTCTGAGTATACGGTACAAATTCCCCCATTTTCCCCCTTACAGTACGCTCGTTTAGTAATTGCAAATTTGAATATATATATGCATTCTCACATAAAGTATAATTATTTGTGCATCTACACTTTCCAGTGAAAACAAAGTTGTCTGCAAGGTCTTGATCTTAACCCTGCTGTAGGCGCTGCGGTCGTACTCGGCAGGACTACTTCTGCCGCTGTTTGATTGTGTGACTCTGGGAACTGAGGGGCCTGGAGAACACTGGAATAAGTTAACATACAGTGCCTGTAAAAATAATTCACCCCCCTTGGATGTTTTTATATTTTATTTGTTTTAAATATTGAATCATAGTGAACTTCATTTGAGTTTCTTGACACTGATCAACCAAAAATCGAAACCAACTCTTTCATACCAAAGTCCAAATAAATTCCTACCAATTTGTCTAAATTAATAACAAATATTGAAAATAACATAATTGGTAGCATAAGTATTCAGCCCCTTCAAGTCAGTATGTAGTAGATGCACCTTTGGGAGCAATTACAGCCTTGAGCTTATGTGGATAGGTCTCCATCAACTTATCTGAATATTGCAATTTTTCCACATTCTACTTTGCAAAACTGCTGATGCTCTGCCAGGTTGCGTGGGGATCGTGAGTGACTAACTAACGGCCGAACTATATTTTTTGATCCAGTTAGATTTTTTATCAGATAATATAGTTTTAGAGTAAATGGAACTATATATATATTTTGTTTATAAGAAAATATTTATTTTTGAAAAGTAAAGTATAAAAAAATTAAATTGAATTATCCTATTGCATTCATTACTGTTCAGGATATTAGACCAGGATATTGCTAATCTGTATTCTTTCACTGGCTGTTTTGGGGTGAATAATGTAAACCGTAATCAATCAATAAACAAGCCACTTAAACTAACAAGTTTGTTTATTTGTTATTCAGTTTATGGCCTGTTTAGCATTATATATTTTTGTGTTTTTGTCCAATATGTGAATATTGAGGAGTGTCTCTATGAGGGATCATTGAAAACTCAAAACAAAGTGTAAGAGTTGTCTCTATGAGGATTCATGGATTGCTCAAAAGATTGCCGTGGCCATTCTAGACAATGTAGTGACTGTGCAGACTGGGAGCTGCTGGCAGGACCTTTACACAGCAAGGCCACATCAGTACCCTCTTATAATAAATTCCTAAGGGACGACACCGCCGCAATTCATTGTGATGTGAAAGCATTGTTCATGTGGAAAGATGCAGTGTAGTACCCTATAGACAGGAAGCCAACCCTCACGCTTTCCTCACAGCTGGGACATGTAATTTACATTAATTCCCGAAGGTCTCCTAGCAATAACTATTCAGTGCTGCTGTTGTAGGATGGCGCTAAGTTGTGTAAGCCCACTGCGTTCGCTCATTCAAGCTGCACGGATTGGATGTCACTTTAAACAAACTCTAGAGAATGATAGTCCAGCCAATGAAAAGCTGTGGTTAAAAAAGCAACTGTAACATTGGCACGAGGAAGAGCCAAAGACGTTCTATGGACGAATACCCGCTATAAAATGAAAGATCTGCTTATTCAGCCAACCACGTGGAAACTGAAAACTGCACTTGAAATTTAGTGCCGTTTCTCTGTAAAATGGGGTTTTCTTTGTCTTGTCCAGTATTTATTAGTGAAGATGCTTGGACTGGAGCAGAAAGAAAAGGTTACAGTAAATTTGCTTTTCTACTAAATTTGGTCTAAATAAATAGTAAAGCAACCATCTTTATGACAAGGATGCCACCCATGAAATGTTCCTGGAGTACTAATAATACTTAAGTATAGGACTGCCTTTTCCAGGTTAAATTTTAATTAAATGCTATGGCATTGACCCCAAATACTAAAAATTATACATTTTAGTAATTTTTAGTAATACAAATACTAAAAATTATTCTAAAATTGTTTAATTTAAAGGTTCTATATTGGCCCTGTACAGATTTGATCATTGCAACACTCTGTTTTGTCTGTTTGTCAATTGTTCTTTTCAGTTTTTGATTTTTTTTGTTTTGTTATTTTTGGGGTGAACCCGTGAGGGGAATCCCTGAAGATTGTTAATGGACTTTTGGTTTCTTAAATAAAAAGACGTCCTTTAAAAAAGTGCTTTCCCTGTCCACCAATTAATTCTGAACCTAGCTTGAGTGGCATGCTAAAGTAATCTTAACCATAATCGTTCTCTGTGGTCAATATGGCTGCAGCTTTTAAGTAATCCCATCTGTTTATCACAAGCATCCCTGGGACACATCATACGTCCTGGGTCAAGCTGCAGAGTGGTTTATTCCAACAAGGCTGAGATAAGCAACTCGTTTTTTTCAGTCACGACTCTCAGAATGAGTGCTTTCCACACACACTTGGCCTGCTCTGGGTTGAATCCAGTACTGTAGATGTGGGGCTGTATTTTACTGTTATCTTCTCAGTGTCCTAAATTGGTTTCAGTGAGTTTCCACACCTGGTGTGCACACAGTCAGAGATGATTACACAAGTGTGAAACTAGCTGCATTGTGGGAAGCCACTGCCACTAGCATCTGGTAGCAGTTTTATTAGAGCTCATTGCCAGTGTCAATATTGGAGGGGAAAAACTTGGTGGTTCCAGTTAGAGCTACTTCCTTTGGTATTCATGACATGACCCACATCCTAATTCTAGCATGCGCCACATACCTCTCCCAACATGATTCACTTGCTGCGTCTGTTTTTGGGCAAGTGCTGTTCAAGTGGCCTGCCTATCCTGATCCTTAAAATCACAAGAAGGGAGTTGTCTGTAAAAACATTCATATGAATAAATCCTCCTGTGCTCAGTGTTAATGAGAGGAGGCTTAGTCACCCGGAGTCTCATCCTTCAGTGCACCAGGCATGGGCGGGTGGGTGGGTGGGTCAACCCTCTGGCCTATATTGAGCCTACCACTTCACATCCATATTTGCAGAGTGGGAATAATTTTGTGAATTTGCAGCTGCCAGCAGGGAAGCCCCATTCTTTTGTATTCTGCCGTGGTGAACTTGTCAGCAGCCAGACATTTTCTTCTGTCATTCCTCTGCGTAGCTGCAGCCGCGGCCGGGGAAAGTGGACTCATCAGCCTTGTGAAATGGGACAGAAAATCTGATTTATTTCCTGTGTGCGCTCTCCCACCACCAAGTCATGGAGCGACGTGGAGAAAGGAGAGTGATCGAGGATGGCGGAAAGAGCCAGGGCCTGCCACACTCTGCAAACTCATTTTACATCAGCGCGCCTTTAATCAATTACAAATATTTGTAGTTGCACGGCTCTTGACAAACACATGGAGGTTCTGTGCACACCAGTGTGTTAATGACATACATTCAAAGGGTGTTAGAGCAGCTGGAAGGGCCATCAGGTCACATATTCATTAGGGTATCCACCCCATCTGGTGCTGAAAACTGAAAAAAATACCGTATAACATCATAACCGAATGAGCGTAATTTAAACCGCAGATTCCATAAGTGACTGATGGTTAAGCTGGAGAAAATTAGTATGCATTAGTATCAGGGGAGTGCTGTGTTACACCTCTACAGGAGCGAGGCGGTGCAGGACCAGGCCATGTGTGGGGGAGCCCTCTTCTGCTTGCTATCATGCGGCACCCCTTCAAGTGCTTCTGTAATGATCCATTATGGCTATGATCTTTAACAAGCACCAAGGGTATTGTCTCGCTTGCTGGAGCAGCCAAATCTCATTGCAACTTTTCAAGAATGGCTTTCCCTGCCTTTTAATTGGCTCACAGGTATTGTTCTCCTCCCCCACCCTGGTGAAAGATCTGCTGAGAGGAACATTGGCAGTTATTGGACAATTATAAGACATTTTTTTGCCAGCGTGTGTGAACGATGAGTGGATTGCTGGTGGAAATTCAGACTGGGATCAAATCAAAACTTTGACAATAAAATTGTATTTTCTGTTTTATTTAAACATCTTATTTTTTAATTATAAAAAGAAAACCCACCAAAGATTGGTGGGTTGCCAAAGTTTCCATTTGGACCCAGCCCCATTACGACTAGTGCTGCTGCCTGTGTGCTAATATGTGTTGGAACATACATAAAGTCAGATGAAAGTGAGGCACTTGTATGTGTAGGTCTTTGTTCGGGTGTCCACTAAGGTTCACGTTGGTGTTACTGCTCCCTTTTGCACTCTGTAGTGTGTTCTAGTACTCTTGACCCTTGACTGGTTTAAAGCCTTCAGTAGAGGTGTCATGCTTATTCCACTGAATTATAGAGTGTACACTTCACGACCTTCATCTTCCCTGCTCTATAATTCCACACTATTGCATTCTGTTTTGAGATTTAGCAGTAATGTGTTTATCCCACATACTCTTATCCATTTTATAACCGTCATACTGTCAGATGTTTTATGTCTTTTCTAGAGAATAGACTCCATTAAAGTGAACATTTAATGACAGTATTTATTTTGTTCTTCCATAAGTGTCTATATGCTAATGCTTCTGATAGCAGTGCAGCTGCTCTGTATATTGGTAAGGCTGCATGGAAGCTGGCTTCTTCACAGTAATCAGTCTGCTCTTCTCTCATCTTATTTAATTTTGTAGCACACCTAGAAATTTTTTTTTATTCTCTTCAAAATTCCAATGTAATGTAATCCAATTATGGGCTCCCATGGGGACTACAACTCCCTACAAACACATACATGTGAACACACACAAGCAAACAAATACAAAAAAAGGAAAGCTAGACAAATCCTGTTGCTGCTTTAAAAGCGATCTGAAGCTAATGTGGGTTTGCAGGAATCTATGGTGCTCCACCACAGGCCTAGATCGGCAAGGATCAGCCTTCATAAGGAGATGAGGGAGGGAATGGGCCCCCGGACACCATTGCATCCTGCTATGTCTGGACTGAAGCACAACTCCTCACAGCCCTCTAGTGTGTCAGTATCCATCAACCCACCCTGCTAAGGGGGCTCTGCCTGCCACCCAACCAAAAATGTAAATCCTGGAAAACTGCGCTCAGAAAAGTTCCAGCTACATCTCTAGGTGTAATCAGGCATCTGGCTACCTGTAGAGGTTCGCCAGTGGGGTGTACAAATGTATGTTGGCGGTCACAAAAACTTCTTTAAAACTCTGATCTTACAGATAAGAATCTTCAGACATTGAAAATGTTTTGTTATTTCATACTTTATCCTTTCTGCCATTTGCACTGGGTCATTTTCCATGATTTAACAGCTCATGGGATATTTCTGCATTTGCCACCACCAATTTTCCCAAATGATTTATATTGTGTTTTTAACTTTAAACGCCTTGGCTTGAGTCTGACTGTTACATGCTTTATAAAACTTGAGTTGTTCTGCTGTCCAATCTGTACAGTAGTCGAACCCCACTTTGGATGCACACTGGCGTCTGACGTGAGTAGTATGTGCTTTCCCCTCAGATATCCTGCAACCTGGGGAAGTTGTACAGCGAGATGATATTTGTGAACGGTTTTGTACACTGTGACCCCCACCCTGGCAATGTCCTGGTCAGGAAGTGTCCTATAAGCAAAAGGAGCGAAATTGTGCTGCTTGATCATGGTTTATATCAGGTGAGAAATATCTGCTGTTTTTGCTGGCCTGGCAGAAAACAGATTCATCCCGTCATACATGTTCTTATCTGTTGGTTCATCATCAGTCTGGTCTGAGGTGTTCACAAGCCTGATCACCAATGCACCAATGCCAATGCTAATGGTTGTTCAATCTATTATACGAGATGCTTGTCTACATTATGTGATTTTGTGGGTCCTGGTGCCAGTGTGTCGCTGTCTGTCCCTGTGTGTGTGTGTGTGTGTGTGTGTGTGTGTGTGCGTGTGTGTGTGTGTAATTGTTTCTTTGTGTACGGGTGTTTGTGTATGTATGTGTGTGTGTGTGTGTGCGCCCATGCCTCCGTGGGTGTGTGTGCGTGTCTGTGTGTGTGTCTGTGTCTGTGTTTGTACGTATGTGTGCCTATCTGCATGTGTGTGTGTATGTGTGTGTACATGTGTTTGTGTGTGTGTCTATGTGACATTGGGTTAATATGAGTGATTTTGTGGTTCCCAGTGCCAGTCTGTCCCTATCTGTCTCCAGGTGCTGAAGCAGGATTTCCGCCTAGACTACTGCCGGCTGTGGCAGGCTCTGATGAGGACTGACATGAAAAGTGTAGAAAAGTATAGCCGACGCCTAGGAGCAGGGGACTTGTACCCCCTGTTTGCCTGTGTGCTCACAGCCCGCTCCTGGACCACAGTCAACACTGGCATCAGTCAGACGCCTGTCAGCCGCTCAGAGGTACCCTATTTATATATTGAATTTTTCTGTCCGTTCCTTCATTTACTTCAGTTCACCTACTACCTTTTGTGTGCAGTTCCATATATACATTCAAAATGTATGCCTATTGCCTTAGATTGAGACTTGACTAAGAAGGTTCCATGACAGAGTGGCACAGCGGAGGCTTGGAGGAAATCTGTGAGTGCAGTGTGGCTCCTGTTGGTGTTTCCTAATAAAGACATCCGGATGTAATAGTGGAATCTTTGCTCCTCTCTGTAGGGCTGTGTGTGCATGGACGAATGGACCTGGGCACTGATCAAAAGCCCCACTCTCATTTGTGTGGCTGTGTGCGTGTGCATGTGCGTGTGTGTGTGCGTCTGTGTCTGTGTCTGCATGCAGTGGTACTGGAGTGGGTAGAGGATGGCCATCTGTGGACCAACAGGACATTTATTTTTACATCAATTGCGTAACCTGAAGGGATGGGGAACTCGTCATGTGACCAGGGATGCAAAAACATTACATCATTGCACCTGGTCTCTGTAATGTTAACTCTCTTAGATTGAAATCAGCGTACAGATAAATGTATCATGGGAAAAAGGATCATAAAAAAAGGTTTCCATGAACACCCTGTGAGGGTGAACTGGCCTTTGTGGCAGTGTGGTTGTAGATTTTATCCTCATTCCGTAGTATGAGCTCAGCGGAGATGTGACAGTGATAAAGTGTGGCCACAGAAATCTGCTGGCACAGGTAGAGCTGGCTACCCAAAGAGGACAGTCTGTGCTCACTATGTGACTCAAGAAAGGCAGACACAGAGCTGCATTTCCTCCTAGAATTGAACAAATATAGGGAGGTAAGGGAAACATTCTCCCCCATATATAAAAAAACTCCCATATATATTTTGAAGATAAAACCAAATGTAATAGATAAATACATATCATGTTCATAAATTTGTATATATTATTTTTTATTGTAGTTTTATTTATTAAAATACACTGTGAATTGTAATGACTTTAATTGATTTTGGTGTATGTTTGGTTTTCTGTTACCACATATACAAATGTTATCTTTAGTCATAGCAGTGAAAGATCATGCGTGTCCCGCTGTCTCTCACACCAGTCTACTCCCAGTCTCTACCCCTGTGTGTCCAGCCTATCTCACACACCAGTATCCTCCCAGTCTCTACCCCTGCATGGCTTGCTGTTTCACACACCAGTGTCCTCCCAGTCTCTACCCTTGCGTGCCCTGCAGTATTAATAATCAGTTTCCTCCCAGCCTCTACCTCGTGTTTCACTAATGCTCCTCTGATCTATGCTAAATACAACTCTTGATGCACCCTCTGGTGTTCACGGTGTGACATGTGGACAGGTCAGTATACCTCACTCCCTTTAGGGATGACCCCTGTTTCCTCTCAAGTGATATGATTAGGGCCTTAAAAAGCTGCATTTTTGGCTCACAAATCTCATGAAGAAATCTATTGTGGTGATGCGCAAAAATAACTGAAAGTGTTTTTAGCTTAAACAGTGATGCAGGAAAAGTCCGTCAAAGCTTTGTTTCTGCCTGGTTATTTCATATTCAAATACCAATGCTTCTTTTAAAGGCATAGTGTGAGTCGGAATTAGAAAAAACTAATTCTGAAATAGGAGCCCCAGAGTAATTTACCTCAGCTACAGGTAGGTCTACCTCAGCTCTGTCCAGCACACACTGCTGACCCTGAGCTATGTGAGCACACTGTCAGACAGCAACAAGATTGCCCTCCTGGATGCTATTATGTCCAGCTGTGGACAATCATTTGCAGCGCTTCTAGGAGGCTAAAATGTTAACAAAGGCTTTTTTGACCTACTCCTGAAACAGCGGGTCAGCTGTCTCCAAGGTCAAAATGATGCTCTCTTGATCAGCCCCTGGAGTCTTCTCTGTCTGTTGGATTTTCCAGCCACAGGAAGCTGCAGTTGTACCTTGAGAGCAGATGTTTTGAACAAGCTAAATGGCGGCCAACTCACACAGGCCAGCAACACATGCAGATCCTACATATCCAGACTCGGTCTGAGCTGAGGCAACAGCTTGTCTAGAACTTTTTCAGCTAGGCAAAGCTCTTCCGGTGATGACGTTTTAGAGGACAGGTTTGGGATGGCACAGATTGATCTCTACCCTTTCTGGCTCTACATTAAAAGAGTCAGATAGCTTTCTAGGCATAGGTGCATTGGCAGGCCGCTGGCCGGCATTCCCCGTTTACATGTTCCAGTCAGTAGCGTTGATCCCGCTTTGCTTGGAGAAGAACTGACAAAAATGTGCCTGAGACTTGCTGGTGGCACCATAACCCATCACATGCAGATATGGATTTGACACCTGAACAACTCCAAGTAGGCTTTCTGAGACTTTTTGAGAGGGTGAATGCCACCCTACAGAGCACTTGGTCAGCATCCACTCATTCCCAGTATGGTTTCAAAAACAGTGCATGGCACAGGATGTAGATCCCGTCACTTGTTCCATGGCAGTGACTCTGCAAATCTTGCATAGCCTGCTTGATGCCGAAGGCATACTTGGCAACTATTTGTAACGTGTCTCCCAGAGCCCATTTTCTTCCAGTTGAGTTCTGGACGGGGGCTCGACAGCTCAGACCTTTGAGCCCGTGCACTGAGTAGAGTCGAGGCTTTTCTGTCTTAAGACACCATTTCTGTTGGCAGTGAATTTTGCTAAGTGGGTAAGTGAATTGCTGGCATTATCTGTTTCCAGAGTTTGCTTGCTCTTTTCACTTGGGCTTACGCAATATTGTGGTGTACCCTCAGCCTTCTATGTGAACCATTCAGTGGAACTGCCCAGTCAGACAGAGAGTATCTCCTTCACATGCTATACCTGGTGAGATAACATATTGGGTGGGAAGAACTATAAGCTTAGATCTGTTCAAACTTGTCTGTTATGGATCCCAATTGCAAGACCAAGCCGTGTCTAAGCAGTGACTGCCCCAGTGGCTCATTTGAGACTTTATCGCCTAATTACAGACTATTCCCCAAGGGGACAGGCTACTTCTTGGGTGATGTTCCAGGGTGCATCGGTCCTCACCACAGATTGTGTATACTCACCAATTAGAGATGGTTCAATATTTCTATTTCAGGGAACCAAGATTATGATATTAACTCACCAGATTCCCACCCTTGATACCTCTTTGTTAACATTGCTATCGTTATCAAGTGTCCTTCGCTTTTACATGCATTAAGTATCCACCCCCTCTATACCACTTAAATTTTACTGCACTATTTCTGAACTACATTTCTTAACCATTTCCGATGGTAATCAACATCTACTGCAAGAAAATTAGGTTTAGATTAAAATATAATATGTACTTAAAAAACAATGTTGATTGATGGTTCTAGATTAAGATTATAACCAGTCGTCTCTGTTAGCTTCAGCAGAACCTACCACACAGGTAGTACTGTTTTTCCAGGGTCTGGGCTGGCACTTAATCCACTGAGACATTGCTGGCTGCATCGTATAGACTAACTCCCTAGTGACATTCCTGGTTTCTTCTGCCATGGAGCTCACATCAACAGCCACGGCAACTGTAGAAATCTACATCTCTTCCCTCACCCCTCCAACTTTGTCCTACGAAGCAGTAGTACGGTTAGCACTCCCATGTTTTTTCCACCCCCGTCAAATTACCAGCGTGTTTTGAAATATTCTGGTCTAAGATAATTATAGGCAATTATAATGGAAGTTTCTTAATGTAAAGCTGTGACATTCTTAAAGAAGCTGTCTCATTTGCATCAGAAAGAGACGATAAGAACATATTGTAAAGCAAGCACAGGATAATGGGTGCAAAAAGCACAACAACCAGAGAAAAGTGCATAAGTGATTATTTAAACGCACACAAGTGCATTAAGAACGGAGACACACTCCTGTCACAAAGAACAACAACACAAAAGACGCAGAAAGTTTGTCAGAATAAAGGCCTTTTTCTTCTTGGCGCCCGTATGATTGACATTTCAAACAACTCTCATTGTTCCATGTGGTTAGAGCCAATTACAGCAGCTTGACTTCTCAGTGCAGTCAAGGGGAGAGTGGGTGGGCCTTGAAGTAACAAGCACACCAGTGAGACCACTGGATCAATCACGGCACATGCAAATTGAGGCTTCTGGAATGGCTAGCACATCCTGACAGCGAGACCTGGGGATCATTTGCATCACATGCAGACCGAGGCCTCTGGAGCATGCTGTGGTAGTGGAGTCTTCTCCTACCTTCCTGCCTAGTGAGACACTAGGCTTCTAACCAGGTGCTGCCACCTCTCTCACTTATTTAAGTACTGTAGGCCCTACAAGGCTGGGAGCGGATTTACAACCAGACGGAGGAATGGTTAAATTTCTTAAACTACTAATTTTTTATTTATTTAATAAATGCAGTTTTAAAATGAATTTCCGAAAAAGACCTTTGATTTCACAAAGCCACGCTTTGAGTTTATTTGTGATTTCACTTTTGTTTTGTAGACAATAAAACCTATTTAAAAAAAAAACTAAAGCATTTGTTTAATTAGACTAAAGCTCTCAACACCAGATTCATATTTAAACATCAGTGAAGAGGATTAAGGAACAGATTAGAGAAATTTAAGTAGACTAATTGAAGTAAAAGGGATTTTTAGACCTGACGCTTGTATACTGCAACACTGTTCATTCAAAGCTTGTTTTATTTCAGCTCATTTGTATTTTCACATACACAGCCACAACTTCTTGGTTATTTTTTATTTACTACTAGGTTAATTTTGTGTCACAGGCTACTTTTCATTTGGTAAATAAATCATAATTCATGATAATTGGTCTCCCTACATTGAAATTTTCCCCCTTAAATACACACAAGTCTGTCATGGATTGAGCAGCCAAAACACTACATTGGATCATTTATACCATTTTCAATTTCAGTATATACATTACTTATGAATACTTATCCAGAGCGACTTACATAGTTCAAAGTTATGCATAAATCCCGATTTAAACAGTATATATACGTGCGTATAGATACAGCATCAGGGACCCTAAGGGGATTTGAACCTACAATGACAGTTACTGGAGCCGCAGAGCATTGTGAATCAGATTATGACCGACTGTTACTGGTCCAACAGAGCTTTGTGAACCAGGTTATGACCGACTGTTATTGGAGCAGCAGGGCTTTGTGAACCAGGTTACGACCGACTTACTGGAGCAGCAGGGCTTTGTGGACCAGGTTATGTCCAACTGTTACTGGAGCAGCAGGGCTTTGTGAACCAGGTTGTGACCAGCAGAAGTATTAAGAGGTTTGACAGCTCTGGCCTTTGATAGACAAGTTACTCATGATGCCGTTCACAATTATTTCTAATGCTTTCACCGTCATCTTTTCAATTACATTGGCTGCTGAATGTTCTAGGGCAGAGGCGTTATTTTGCTGTATGTACAGCACTCAGCATGTTGCGAAAGTGGGAAGGTAATTTGTGTGATTGCTTTTAGCCGAGCCCACTTATCACACTGTGTATGGAAACCTTTTCTAAAGCTCAGTATTGAAAATGTTTATTCAGTTTTTTACTGATCGAGACAAAATGTTTCACTCTCATGTGCGGCGCTTGCTTCCAATTTGGTCTCAAGGCCATGTCACTTTCATGGTCTGGTTGGCTTTGCTCTACATTTGGGTCTGTTAAGTTCCTCTCTGCCCTGCTAAATCTTCACTCATTTCACATTCCACTCAATATTCTGTTCTCAGAATCAACATCTGGTAATTGAAACGTGTTTTTATTTTTCTTTGGATTGTGTTTTGTTTAGTTTAGAAAGTGTCTTATGTAGTATAAATTGGTAAATTTTTCACAGCTTGTTTACATATCTGCTTACTGTATGGCTTATTTCCCCAGAATTCTAAGAATTAATGTGACTGCTAGTTTCTTTGCTTGGTTAGCTAGCCCTCATGGCCCATGTGTGTGCCCTGCATTGTGTGCCCATGGAAACCTGCGGTTTCGGTAGCCGTCGTCCCGGGTGTAGCAAATGTTTCTCTCCATTTGACTTTGCAGTTACAACGTTTTTAAACATTTTCCTCTTATTTTAGCGATTGTTGTGAAAACCTTTGTGTAGTTCTAGTGTTTTCTCCACAGAAACATTCAGAATGGCTAAACTCAGATGCCCAAACGCTCGATCTGCATTGTTTCACCCTTCAACATGAACGGGGGTTCTATTAAAAGTACATCCTGGTTCCCAAATTGTATGGGGCCTCAGACAGATTCTTGGTCTTCAGAAGTTCAACCTTTTTCTGAGTCACAAAACTGTTCATTGACCTTAATGAAGCAGTCTATCTACCCACGCAACTGGTTCACAATGGTGGACTTGCAAGGCACAAACTTTTACATAACCCATAATACCAGTATACTAGAACTACCTTTGGTTTGCCTTCCATGGGAAGACCTTTTTCTACTAGGCAAAGCTCTCCCTGTGGCAATATTCCAGATACTTCTGATTATAGCCTGATGGCAGCAGAGTCACAAATCCTTCACCTGGGGTTTGTGACCATGACCTCAGCACATGCACCCCCTACAGGCGTGGTTCAACCTCAAGGCTCCTCATCCTATGATGAACCAACAGCGTAAGATCACGGTCTGAGCTGCCTTTGAGAACTCACCTTGTGAAAACAACCCTCCTATTTACAACTAGATGTAGAGCTGTGAGTGGTTACAAACTTTCTCAAACTGCAGGCTTTTTTTGGAGGAGATAAAGAGGACACACGTGCTTATCCAGACAACACTGCTATGGTGTCATACATCAACCATCAGGGTGGCATGAAGTCAGCTGTTCTCAGGCGCCTAGCAACTAAGGTTCTGCTCTGATCAGTCAAGCATCTCCTCTCCATCCGGACAGATAATCTGCCGGGGGGTGGTGAACACAGCCGCCTACAGTTGTGGGTTTAGCCTCCCTTCTGACAGGGAGACTTTGACTTTCGCAAAATTTGGCTCAGAATGCACAGAATTCTGGAAAATAACCCGTTTGAGAGGGTTACTAATTTCAATTCAAGGAACTGGTGTTTTGATTATAATCTTCGTCATTAAAAAGATTTAAAGATACCAAATGTGAAAGGATACTTTTAAATAAATATTAAAAAGTCGGATCTGTTTATTTAAATTTCAATCCTTTATAATCATTCCTCGTCAAATTATGGTATTAGGAGTCAAGGTTTTCACTAGTTCTCTATGGGATGAGGGGAGTTGTGATCCCAGTAATCACAGCTTTCCAGTTAAAATATCTTGTGTTTCATAGGGTAGGCTTAAAAATAACAGATGGGTTAATAAATAAATTCCAGAGGTTATAGGGTTTCTGTAATACGGACCTCATTTACTCTATAATTACATAGTGTTGTGTTTTTTTGCAATATATCATGTCAGGTGTGTGACTTGTGGGAGGTTACTTTAACTGTGTATATTTTTAGTTTAACCAATGGTAAACGCTTCTGGGTACTGCTTTCTAGCTTAGAGGACCTCTTTGGTCATGATCCTGTGAAAAGACAGTTTAAAGAACTCTCAGTCTGACTTATTCCATAATCACAACATGCCATTAAGATAAATGTCCTTGTAGCCAGTGGCATCAGTATTAAAACATTTCATTTTCATGATTTCAGAGGATCAGCAGGATACTCAACAAAGCTCATTTAGTCATGTCAAGTACCTGAACAAAGATTATTCATCTGAGTAAAAAGTCTAATTTTCAAGGTTAAATCAAGCTGTTTTTAAAAGGTTTGAATTGAAGAAATTTCTTTACCAGGATCTGCGTTTACCTGAGAGATATGTTATATAAAAGGTTGAGTTAAATACAATGATGTAATTGCTGATGATTTAACAAAATAATTCAATGATTGAAAAAAAGTTTAAATGTATCATTGTGTTATTTTCAGTGCAGTAGTATGAAAGTGTGACATCTTGCACAAAGCTGTATTTTCAAATTAAATTGTTGATGTAACATACTTGCACAAGCAGAACTGGCAGATAAATCAGGTTTTTTAGTGGTTTGGTTTAGTGCACAGTATGGGAAGTAGCACCTTTCTGGTAACACCAACACTTAATCACAGTTAGGCGCTAATGGCCTTTTCCAGCGTGTCCCCTGGTTTCTAATGTGTTGAGGGCAGTGAAAACTCCATTATCACTTGCATTTGCATGCTCTGAGACAATATAAAATTTGACTGACAGAGTATGAAAAATAGCTGGGTTAGAACAACAAATAACATTATGATTCTGGAGAAAAAGGCCTCATCAGTTTTCACTCCTTCTAATCTGCTAGGATAAATTGGAGCAGCGCCACCCTTTTGTGGAAAAATGAAATAGCACGTAAACAACCTTAGTCTTTTGCTATAGGTGCTGAATTCCAGGCCATTCCAAAACCATTGTTTTTCCTTACAATACTATGTAATAATAATAATAATGCTAGCTTAGTACTAATTGGAAGTGAGGGTCGCTTTGGGTGTGACATGGCCATCACTATTCAGACAGACATCAGCTCTAGTGAAAACCCATTTTGTTTGTTTGTACTTGCAAACATGAAAAAGCAGGCCCATAAGGCTGAATGGAAATGAAAGCAATTACCATTGCTGTTAGTGGGGAGATAGATGTCGGGGGTCTGAGGACTGACGAAACACCAGGCATAAAGGTGAGAGGTGAGACAAGCGCTTGGAAAGGAGATAATGGAGGACATATTTTGAAAGCACACCCAGTGTAAAAACATGTGAAATCGGGCTGTTCTTCATGGCCTTCTTCCTTCCCGCGGGAAACACCCATTTATTTTCCTTTAAAAGAAACAACCTTTTACATTATCCTCTCTATTGTGCAGCAGACTGATTATGCTTTTAACAGGTGATATCTAGCAAATAAAAGATACCCAGTAATATTCTATCAAAATAGTTTCACTCTGCTAAAATAATAAATCACTGACAAATTGAATCAGACTGGGAATTAGCAGCCAACTGAAAAGCTTTTTTCTTATTAATTTTAAGATAGCATTAAAGCCTTTAGAGCATCCACCAACAACTAATGATCCGCCGTAACTTGTGGCGTTGAGCTGTCTATCACCAGCTATCATCCATTCCCCTGGGATTGTGTCGGGAAGCACTCCCCTTGGTGTCCCCCAGACTGTGTCGCAACTTGCCTTCATGGCCTTCATGCAAATATTTCCCTTTTGACATTTATCTCCTTGGGTTTGATGGGGGAAAGAAAGAATGTTCTTTTGAACAAACACCTTTGCCTCTGGAGATACCTTCATACTCTCAATCCTATTCGCATTGTTAGCACTGCGTCAGTTATCTAAAATTGAGTTTACTCTAAAATGAAAAATGTAACCTCAGCACTTTGAACCTATGAAAGCCAAGTGAAAATTAAGACCTCCAGGCTTGGGCAAGGTAATGGAAGTTAAGATGCTGAAACTCTTTCTCCCCTTGATCCCCTCACCGCACACACTCAGCTTGCCAGGAAGCAAAAAAAGGTATAATAATATAAGGTGTAATAATAATTTCCAATTAAAAGTGAATTATTTAGTGTTGTGGAACTTACTGGTTTAAGCAGGCTAGGACTTAGTAAGGATCCCCCACCCCCCATATGGATCTTCAGCTTGAAATCAATGAATGCTTGTCCCCAAACTAATACTCATGTTTCCTAATATTATGAAATAATTCTCATGGGAGGATGGGGTGTCAGTGACACATAGGCTTTGAGCCCAAACAGAAAATCTCTCTTACAAACTCACTAACGTCCAATTTAGGAGAGCTAGCTTATTTCTCTGAACTCTTCCTTTCAGCTACTAACAACCATAGTTTTGTTATTATAGTGCTTGATTGGCCCACGGCGCTGGTGCTCTTTGTGAGAAAAGGAGTGCTTCACGGCATGTTCCTGCAGGGAGCGGGGACTACCTGTGCATAACGGGTCTCCTTGTGTTCTCCTATACCAGGTGACTGGTAAATGATGCTATACTGACCGATATGAAACAATACTGAACAATGTAGGTTATATTTACTGACAAAGTATTAAGGATGATTTAATAAATGTGGGTAAGTAAATATAGTTCTAAATCAGTTTCACTGTTTCCATTCCTCGCTGAATGTCTGTAATAAATAACTAATTGTAAAATTGATACATGTTCTTTTTTTGTGCTAATGTAACCGTCTACTTTTTCTTTTCATATACGTTGCAGTACGTATGGTCCCACCCCTTCCCCCCATATAAGCCAGAAACAAACTGTGACTGGAGGGTCCAAAGCCTTTTCTATGAATGATAATGGGGACGGAAGGGAGGAAGAATAGGCCCCTTCCTCTATAATTGGGTTTGCGCCTGTCCCAGGGGAGAGATTATTTCAGGTAGTTTGCTGCAGTGTCTCAGTTGATCAGCTCTGCGTTTTTACCGCCCCCCTGGGGGGTAGCAGTGCCGGAGGGTAGGGTGGAGCTGCATGGTGACGAGTCGAGCAGACTGTGATACACCAAGCAGACTATGGTCAGCTCTCCACGTCTCTCTGTGAGACAGTGTGAGCAAGTATTACTGGAGTTAATGGTGAGGCACTGTGAGCATAGCACTGTGAACTCGGAACTTTGAATGAGACACTGCAAGTGTGCACTGTGAATGTGGCACTGTTAGCTTGTACTGTGAGAAAACTAAGTGGAGCACAGTAGCAAGTACCAACATAGATCTTTCTTTAATGAAATATCTGCATCTTTGAAATTTCTTGTGATTTATTTAATAAACTGAAAATTCACATTATTTGGATTTTGATGACCAGTGATAATATTTAATCGATATATTTTTTAAAGCAGGTGATTCTGTCCGTGTAGATTCCTCAGAAAATATATTACCCTTCACTGAGTACTATTTATTTTTGGAGATGCTGAACTACTATGGTTAAGAGAGGAAGCACATCTGTAATGTGGTATAGTTCAGGACAAAGGGCTTGTACCTTAGATATGTGGCCTGGAGTAAAATCAGTAGTGCAGCGAGCACAGCTTCAAATTGTTGCCTTTGTCTATGGATGGTAGATATGAGTGATTTGGGTAATTGTAAAAGGCAGGAAAGGATTTTATTAATTTATTTACATTTTTGGCATCATCTCAAACAATAATTATTTAAATTAAATGCACTTAATTCATTCAAATTATGTAGAAATTTTTGCTTGTACATGTCTTTTTAAAGATTTCATTTAAATCTTAGCCAGGGTTAGAAAATCAAACAAAATTTTATTTTTCTTTGATCTAATTTGTGGTTCGTCCTGGCTGTCCTTCCATGAACACCATTCTTGTTCAATATATTTAGATAGGTGAGTCATGAAGACTTGCATTAGCCAAGGTGAGAATGGCCTACAGATTCTTGGATGTTTCATCTGGGGTCCTTTATGACTTCTTGAGTGATTTTTGGGTTTGTTCTTGGATAGATTTTGGTAGGATGTCCGCTCCAGGACAGAGTGATGCTGGTCTTGAACTTTCTCCATTTGTAGATATCTGTCTGACAGTACATTACAGTGGAGCTCTGAATCCTAGTTTTATATGGTTTCATAAACCTTTCCAGATGGATGGATTTGTGATGGATTATTTTGGCTTTTTCATATTAAACTGCTACACTAAAGCAGTAGATGTTGCCTAGGTATGTGATAGATTATTTTGTTTTTGTTATATTAAACAGCTGCACTAAAGCAGTGGATGTTGCCCTGGTTTGTGGTGGGTTATTTTGGTTTTTGGTCTATGAATGTGGTAATCTGCCTAAATCATTTAGTTATCTCTGAGCTCTGCTATCCTGGCACCAGTTCCTCCAGTCCACAGTCAACCGGCTGGCTGAACAGTAATGTCCAGATTAGCGGTCCATCAAAGTTTACTATATGCTCAGAGGCATTCTGTTCTGGTGCCAGTTAACTTGGGGTCATTTTGACGGTTTGCTTAGTCTGTTGACTTGAGCCAGTGCATAGCTAATTTATATTTTTCATTGCTACTATAATCCATACCCATGCATCACCAAAAAAACAAAAAACTAATTCCAAACAACTGAACATAAAAATGGGAAAATACATTTTTTATTTATTATGTGGACGGTGGATGAGAGTGTTATCTTTGATACCTTGCTGAGGTGAATAATGCAAGCTTGACTGCACACAGAGCGTTCACCTGTAGCCAGTCTCTGGGCTGAAGTCACACCAGAGATAAAGCCCAACAGCTAATCTTCATTGTGGCAGCTATGAGCTCTCCGTTTCTCAGCTGTCTGTTAAACACACTGCTGAAATTTTTCTTATTTCTGCTGGAGTGTGGACAAAACAGAGTGTAGTCTGACAGGGGGAATAAACGAATAATAGGATGTCAGAGGGATGGCTGGTGTTCTGTTACTAGTAAAGTGGGTGTTTTTCCTGAAGAAGAGCATTGAGTCTTTTTAACTGTCAACTTCTCGACCGTTCAGGAGCATTTTCTTTTTACATGTTTTATGTGCAATGTGAAAGAATGAGCCCAGCTGAGATAATTATATCATTGCTTGAATCTAAGCTCTTGACACAAAATTAAATATACTCAGACAGATGTAAATAAAATCTTAATAAAGGCTGGTACCTTATTCATTCTTTATTCCATGACCATGCAGGGATGGCTGTTCAGCACACACTTAGTTAAATGGGGAATTCCTGGCTGGTGGTTTGTGTTAATACTAGACATCCATGTAAAGAGAACAGGCTTGCTAAGAGGAAAGTACACACTTAGTTACCTCTGTCACATTACCTCTGTGGGAGTGGACAGGCAGGAAACTCAATAAACAAATGTAAATCTAATACACATATGTTTATGTGTTAATTTGTGTGTGAGTGCGAGTCTATAAACAAAGGGAGAGGGGTTTAATTTACATCCCCTTGTTGATTGCCAATAGGATGTGGAGATCCGGACCAACGCCGCCCTCTATCTACCTCAGATTAGTGAACTCTTGAACAGGGTTCCCCGACAGATGCTGCTCCTGCTGAAGACCAACGACCTCCTGCGTGGCATTGAGACAGCTCTACAGACCAGAGCCAGCTCTAGCTCCTTCCTCAACATGTCGCGCTGCTGCGTGAGGGCCATGGCAAGGTGAGATCTCTGTAACAACACCACCAGGAGGTGCTCTTCAAGTTCACCCTACAGACAGACTAATGTTTTCTGTATGATAAATCAATCAATCAATCAATCAAATTATTTTTATAAAGCGCTCTTCAAATGTCTCCATGTCACAAAGACGCTTTACATACAGAAAAATACAATATGTCACAGGTCCGACCCCCCTAAAAGCAATATTAATTATTGATTTTCGGTAATGAAACTTTTGTTATTTCCAGGAAACACTAAAATGGGAACTCCCTGTCCATATAGTGGCTATTTCTGATGCAAAACAAAGTGAACATCAGACATAAAACACTTGGCCGGTGAATGCACCTCTCGACTGCCTTTTTATTCTTATTATTCACTTATTCAGCATACTCAGGTTAACCTAAAAGGTCAATAAGACAATAAGGCCATATTACAAGATAGTACACACATACTGGCAAACAACAGCCATAGTATTAAATAGCCAGCATCTCTTAACACATGATAACATTAGGTTAAAAAAAAAGTCACAAGGTGATGGCCACCTAGGCTAGGCTGATGCACACCTAATGCATCCAATGAAAATATTATTATTGTACCATTTTATTAGCCTTGTCACATATAGGCTTATGTATGCTTACAATTGGATATTACTATTTATATTAATAATTAATATAATATTGGTCTCACCGGCAGAACATAGAATGTGTCTATTGTAAATACACTCAAAGCTCTGCTTGTGTTCTCAGAAATTGTTTTTTATAAAGGTTTTTCCCTGTGTACATGACTTTGATGTGTATGATTGATATTAACAGGTATTCCCAGGATGTAAGTCTACATTAATATCAATTTGCTGCTCATCCTGCCTCTCTGCTGGAATCATGTGCAATTGGGTAAAATAATACCATGATTATATTGTACTTTTTGTGGCAGTCAGCAGCCATCTTATTGATTCATTCTTACAGTTAAAAGGAAGTAAGTGATTGTCTCAGATAAATCATTATGAGCCAAACCGTAGGGGGGAGGAAGTTGAAGGGGTATATCTGCTTTTAAAGGGGGAGGCATTAAGACATGAAACTCAGCGTTGTCTACATCAGTATCTCCTAATTAAACCAGAGGATGGTAAGGCACAGAATGCAGGTCACAGGACCAGGAAGACAAGGGTGGGTCTCAGGACCAGGAGACTAGGGGGCTACCAATTTGCAGGCCACCAAATATCTCACACATGATGTGTACCAAAATATACTACAAATAATATGCTAAGTAAGACTGGTTTGAAGCTTTTATTTAGTTTTTCTTAGTTTTTTTTTTAAGAAAACGTCGACGAAGACTTATTGTCTTAAATTTTTTATCTATTCTTAATGTGAGGAAAGCTTTACATTTTTATTAGATAATGCTGTTTTATCTCTTTATTTAAGTCAGCTGTGTAATCTCTTTGGTACTATCAAAGATATCAAAACGCGATCTCTCTTCATCCATCTAGACAAACTGTTTGTTTAATTTCTTTTCTGTTATTAGCCTACAGTCTGATGTCTACAAATGATCTTTTCAACTTTAATGGTTTTTAACTTTAAGGTCTCTTCAGCAATTTTCCTTAGTTGCTTATCTAATAATAATGAGCTCACAGGTCTCTTTGAAGTTGTCCTCATGATAGTCACCTGAGCTCTCTCTAGCCCCCAGGCTATCACTGCTATCTCAGTGGTGTTCTCTCTGTCCTCACATAAGTTTGTAGTGGAAAGAAATACAAATAAGATTCAGCATTTGAAAAACCAAATGTTCTCTCAGGTTTAGTCAGTTTTTCCTTTTAAAACCTGCTCTGCTGCCTCAGATAATCTGTAGGTAAGTGAACAGTGTGGCGCTAATATCATTGTCCAGGACCCCCTCATCTGAGGCACATAAAAACTGACATTACACTTAACAATAGAAAGCTACACTTTAGCACAGGCCCACTTACTATTGGCAGGAGTCAGCAGGTATCTTAGTTTTTAAGAAGGTTGCATGTTCAGGTCCTAGGAAGCGCACTGTTTTGATTAAGATGTCTAGCACCTTGCACAGTTTTTACATTGTGTTGCCTATGAGCTTGCAGTCACATACCAGCCCTTTATTAGGGCAAACCTCTTTAAAGTAAGGCAGTACGTCTGAAGCAAAGATTGATCTATGAAGCTGCTTTTAAAACAACCCTGTGATACAGTTGTAGAAAATAATTTATCAAGCAAAGCGTATTTTAAAAATGATCTGATTCTGATCATTATGAAGTGGAAGATACCACCCAGATGCTGTGTAGATCAGTCCAACCGAGAAACCCGTTATGAATGCCACTGTAAAGCCAACAGCCACTTTCAAAGAGCTACAGACTCAGATTAGAATTATTCCAGTATTACTTGAGTATTACTTGGCACAAACCCAACAAGCACACCACTCAGTCAACCCCATCTCTACTCTCAAGCATGGCGGTGGAGAGGCAGAATCCTGTAATGTAGATGCTCCTCATTGGCAGACAAACTTGTCAGGATCGAAGGGGAAATGGATGGAACAAATTCTGAAATAACTGAAAATAAATGTAATTCAACAAACATTGAATAGGTGAAGGCTTTTGCAAGGCACTGTACCTCAGTAAATATTCAACTGTACTACTCTTTTAAACTTTTAAAGCATTTTTCATGAGGCATGAGGTAACTTTTTTGTAACAGTTGTAACAGAGTTTAGCCTCTGCTAAGCTAGTAAACGATAAATAATAACTTAAGCCACCTGGCTGACATTTTAGCAGGGTTCAACCGTCGACTCAAGGTTCTCTGGGGATCATGTCTGCACTGACTCTGCTGCTGAATCACATGACAAGAAAATGTAAAAGTAGCTCTTCATGTGCTGTAAAGCTATAAACAGCTCTCGAGTCTTCTGTGACCTTCTTAAGCTCTCTTCTCTTCAGCAAGGCAAGGGTGGTGCTGTCCAGTCCAGCCTGGGACTGAAATGAGTGAAGGAGTCCTCAGTCTGAGTGGAGAGACTGGAGAGGAGAAAGTGCTGTGTGCACTTAGCAAAAACTCCTCCATGTCACAGGGGAATTACCTCCATGTGCAGCATTATTCTGTGGGCTCAATATGGGAATAGGGAAAAGGAATGGTGTTCTGCGTTTATTTGATGAAAAATCTGTGGTGGGTCTGTGAAGTTTGCCTCATTCTTGACTGCCAACAGTAGGGGCACTGTCATGCCTAATAAAGCAAGGCTGCCCAAAAACGACCAGGTGACGTCATAACGGCTTTCAAAAACGATTTATTTGTCATTATTTTACCGTGAAATTGTACACTTTGCTATTAGCTAATGTACCAAATAAGTTTATTATAATATGATTTCTACGGTTTGTTGTATTTTTAAGGATAAATAGTTACAATTACCAAAAAAAATGACAAAAATTTTATTAACTCACTTATTAAAAAAGGATGCTGAAAATGTGCCATTTGTAGCAAATTCTGCTCCAAATAAGATAAGCAGTTACGTGGATTTTTTTCTGGATAATAAAACATAAAACTGCTAGCTCTTGATGAGGGGGATGTATCCCATTACATTAAAGTAGATAAATAAGTGGCCCAACGTCATCAAAACTTCCGCAGAAATCACCCCAGAAAATGTAGCATTCATGGCTATACTGCTTGAATAAGAAGCTGACTTTGAATAAGATGCTGAGAACTTCAGCCTTGTAGTCTCATCTGGAATCTTATCTCCTCTCGAAGTAGATTCAGATCCCGTGGTTCTTCCTGAAGGGATCTTCACCTGCCTCGCTGAAATGGCTTTATATGATTTTCTAGCTTTCTAGATATATGCTAATTAATGAAGAAAATGGATAGCTATCCCCTCCATTTAACCAACTTGGCATGATGGAGTAATTCATTTTTGGCACAAATTAAACCACGCAAGAGCACACACATAGTTATTATGAGACTTCTAATTTTTTCAAATTTAATATGGTCATACATCATATTGCTGTTTCTCAATGCAAAAATCGGAATGACGATAAAGTTAATAATTATTTTTCCCCTCCTGTTGCACAAAACTGCCTCTCTAAACTTTTATTTCCTGGCATGGAAATGTCTTTGTATAATAGGTTTGTTTGTGTGTCTCAGGTGTGTGTAAGCCTTTTTACCTACACCCTTTTGCCACTGATATATAAAACAATAGCAGCTTAGAGACGTTTTTGTTTGTTTTGTCATTTATTGTTATCATTCAAAGAGGAAGCCACTGAGGGTTTGTCGCATAGATTGTTTTTTTAACGCTTTAACAATTTGTACCATCAGTTACAAATAAAGCTTTGTAGCCTTGAGCATCTATTTACATCAAACACATTTTCATGCAGCATGGCTCTGATCAGAGCGCTTTACCCATGTGCCATATTATCAAACCATATCTGTTGATAAAAATTGTGGCGTAATCTCTGGAAAGCAAAAAGTGTTGACAGCTGGGGCACTTGCTCCTCCTATTCCAGCTGGACCTTCCATGGGATGGTTACATTTCTGAAATGTTTATGAAATATCAGCCATTATGGTTCAGTGCTACAATATCAGATATGGTGTGCCTTTAAAGTCGGTGATCTGTTTTCTTCCTTTTATTTCCCCCAAAAGACACGCATATTCACAAAGTCATATTTGCATAATCTCATAATTTCTACAGGCAGAGGCTTTTTGAAAATTAGCAGAGATAAACTTGCTTCCTTGTGGGGTTCAGCAGTTCAAAGACACCTGGAAAGCCCCCCTCCACAATGCATTATGGAGCATTTTGCTGTTCCCCCCCAGTGAAACCCACCAACCCTGCAGCAATGACTGGCTTGTGTGTTCATTTACCTCATTACCACCATTTCACTGTGGCACTCCGGGTGTCCAAACTCGGCTCAATCCTCTTGACCTGTTAGATAGTATTTCGGTATAAATTCAATTTCATGTTAAACTGCAGTATTGTAATGAAGGGATATAAATAAGTAAGTAATATTATTAAAATTGGAACTGAGATATTATTAAGCAGAAACTTTCAGATCTATTAGGTATTATTAGTCAATCGATGTTTGCTGGAACATTGGAAAACCTAGCATTCCAATGTTCAATCTTCACTTGAGCCGCAAACAGTTCAAGATGCTGACCCGCAGGCAACTGTCTCAGTCTATCTGGGTCTGGCTCACAATGGTGGACTCACAAGTGCATGCATATTTTTACATACACATAACACCAAGGCCCAGGAAATACCTTCGCTTCACTGTCCATGCGAGAAGATACCAGGGATAAGCTGCTGTTCTACACCTGCTGCAGCTGGTTTTGAGTGTGCATGTGCACTTGTGTCTGTACATAAAGTAACACTGGTTTGAAGCTTTTATTTTGGTGGATTATTGGTGGATAATCTTTAATGCCATCCTGAGGAATACACGGTCAACAAAAATTCTCAGTCCGCCAGGAGAAAATGCTCCAGTACAAAAAAAAAACTGAAACTTTGCTGAGATGACTTCAGTGTTAGTCAGGGGCAAGAGGCCCAAAACTGGGAGCCAGTTCATGTGTTCGGTGGGTCCTGGCCTTGCAGGCTTCTCAGTTAAGGTCCAGGCGGGTAAATCTGTGGTTAAAAAGTTTTGGTGAGAGTTTTGGTGAGAGCCAGACGATGGCTGATTTACCCCTTGTCGTGTCTCCCTTTGCCTCATTTGACACTTGCAATCCCTTCTGTCGTATGATGAGGCAGTTGAACTCCAGTGTGCCTGGAATTCACGGGAGAGGAATGAGAGTGTAACTGCTGTCCAGGGTGCTGAACGGACTTCTCCTCTCCCTGCAGAGTTCAAAGCAGGTTGGCTTTTAACAACTTTGAATTTGGCGATAAAATCAGTTCCTGGGAGAGGCTTATAATGTGGGTTATCACTTTGCAATCTTAAAATTTGGTTGAATGATAACTTTCCACTCCTCTATCTCCACCCATACATGATATGCTTTATTGAAGGGTGAAAAACGCCTTGATTGGTCCCACATTCTTTTTTTTTTTTTTTTTTTTATTCTGGGAAACATTTTGCAGCCTCTATAGTTAATAATTAAAACAAATTTACAAAAATTGCCTTGTGGCAATATGTTAAGGGTTATATTCTTGAGTGGAGGAGAACCCTACACAATTCTTCTATCTGCGGTGAATTTTTGAAAAGTATATAAATAAAATTGGACCTGGACCATGTGATGTAAGACTTCTGGTTCTGGAGTTACGTGCCTTGGGCTATCGTTCTATCGAACGGCAAGGACATCACCACAGGAGTGCCCTCACTGAAAAAGTCAAACACGTTTTTCTAATATATTAATAATAATAATAATAATTAGAATTAGAAAAAAATAATTAGAATAATTTAAAAATCCTGAAAGGGTCTCTGTCAAAAGTTTACATGATATTATTTAGTTAGGCAGACACCTTCATCAGAAGACCACTAACTGGGCTTTTACTCATGCCTATTTACACAGCTGATAATTTACTGAAGCAATTAAAATGGAGCCCCTTTAGAGTATAACTACAGGGCCTTCAACCTGCAACTTTGTGGGTTTACCCGCTTTCGCTCCTCTTAATTGTCTACTTTTTCCATTTTTCTGCAGATACAGGCGGAGTAAGTCGCTGTCAAGGGCCAGGAGGCTGCAGATCACCTTGTCCGAGACCCTGGCTTTGTGCCAGATCAACTCCTATGAGCTCTTTCTGTGGATGAAGACCTCTGTACTTGGCAGCTGGGTCGTGAGCCTCATAAACTTCTTTCACTACCCACAACAATCTGGGTTGTGAAGCGAAGTGCTTCTGGACAAATTGGTCCTGGTCTCCCTATATGGATAATAGTTGACTATTGTTCTGTCCTGAAGGAAGCAATCAGATACCACTGTTGAACATTCTGCTAGGACTATGAAACCCTCATTATGTCTCTGAATATCGAGTGCAGTTTGAAAGGCTTGTCAAGACATACCCCAGGGGTATGTGTAGCTGACCATGGTGCTGAAAGTCTTGCGGCTTATTTAAGGGATTGACTGCTTTGTTATTTCAACAACCTAATGGGTTCAAAGTCTAATTTTGTTCGTCAAGATATCTGCCCAAGGGCATCTTGTGTGTGGAACGGGACCCACAGGAATTAAATGCATTGTTTATCAGAGGAAACCGGAGAATTTTAATTATTGATTGCATGTAATGGGAGTGTCCCGCATGTACTGTATGAATGTATTTCAAATGCATTTTGTGTGTTCTGTTATTAGCCAACAGTCAAACTCATGGGTCTTGCGCATCATGTACATATACTTTGTACATGATTTTCCTCGAATGTAAGTAAACCCAGACCACTAATAAAATGTTTATGTTATTATCTTAGGTTTTCTAAATAACAAACAGGTTTTACACATTTTACATAGCCTTACAATAACCGTAAAACTTCTATTAGCAGCATGGGTGTTTAGCTACTTTTCAAAATGTATACCTTTGATAAAAACAGTAGATGTTAGCAATGGTGCATGACGACAAAATCAGTGTTTAGTAGCTGTAATTACAGCCTTGAGCCTATGTGGATAGATCTCTATCAACTTGACACATCTGGACACTGCAATTTTTCCCCATTCTTCTTTGCAAAACTTCTCAAGCTCTGTCAGGTTGTGTGGGGATCATGAGTGCACAGCCTTTTTCAAGTCCATCCACAGATTCTCAATTGGGTTGAGGTCTGGACTCCAGGAGTGGCTGTATGCTTGGGATTGTTGGGTATTTTGCAGCATCTTACCCTTTACCTTTACAAGCCTTCCAGGGCCGTATGCAGAGAAACATCCATGATGCTACCACCACCATGCTTCACAGTGGGGATTGTGTATTTTTGGTCAAGCGCTGTGTTTGGTTTGCGCCAAACATAGCGTCTGGTTTGATGGCCAAAAAGCTCCATTTTGGTCTCATCAGACCATAGAATCTTCTTCCAGCTGACTTCAGAGTCTCCCACATGCTGTCTGGCAATAGTGACTTTTTCTTTGCCGCTCTGTCATAAAGCTGTGACTGATGAAGAACCCAGGCAACAGTTGTGGTGTGTACAGTCTCTCCCATCTCAGCCACTGAAGCCTTTAAGTCCTTCAGAAGAGTCCTAGGTCTCTTATTGGCTTCCCTCGCTAGTCCCCTTCTTGCACAGTTACTCAGTTTTTGAGGACGGCCTGCTCTTGGCAGATTTACTGCTGTGCCATGCTTTTTCCAATTCTTAATTATTGACTTCACAGTTCACAGGATCCTCTGATTTATGTGTAGGAATGACCTTTTTGCGGAACTGCTTGGAGTTCTTCTGCCTTCATGATGTTGTTTTCCCCAAGATACTGATTCAGCAGTAATTGGACCTTCCAAAGACAGGTGTATTTATAATCACTTTAATCAAATCGCTTTGACTGTGCACAGTCCATTTAATTAACTGAGCTAATTCTAAAACCAGTTTGCTGCACAGTGATGATTTAGGTAAGTTGCATTAAAGGGGGTAAATACTTACGCAAACCAATTATTTTGTGTTTAATATTTATTACTAATTGGTATAAATGTATTTTGACTTTGATATGAAAGAGTTTTTTTTCTTCTCAAAGTCAGTTTTTTTTTTTACGTAATGGACCTGATTATCACATCTTTTACTTTGAACAAACAAAGAACTCCTAGTATCCCCATGCTAAACAATCACCTAAAATATACATCCACACTTTAGTTTTTGGTCTAGCTGTTTTCTTATCAATCAAAACTCCCCTCTTTCCTCTGTCTTTTGAAATCTTCAAGATTCAATGTGCCTAAAACATATTTTCCCCAGTAACTTAAAATTCTGCATTTTATTTGGAAACACATTCTCACATTTCCACATGCATCGTATTTGGACCATATAATTGAAATCAATACCAACAGCACATGTATTATATCAAAGCCTATATCATCTCCTGGATGCCTTTCCATAACTGTACAATAATAGGTGGCAAAATTAAAAGAGATGTCTGACGATGTGCCTGGCTACAACTTGCACAATTTTGTTGTGCATCAAATATATTGGACAAGAATAAAATCCTCCCCCCTTTTTTACTTATTTCAAAAGTAGCTTTTGGGGGCCCTGTAAAACAAGTGCATCAATATCTTTCTCCATAGACCTCAATACAAACATCTCTTGTTTGTATGTAGTGAAGTCTGTGCTGTTATTGATTGAACCCTGCAGAGATCTCTTAGGTTAAGTCAGAAAGATGATAGGGTTGAGGACTCGGCCTGCATATATTTAAAGGAAAGGAATACCTTCATTAATAATGCATGCCAATAATAGCTGTGATGGAAAACAATAGCAGGAAAAATTACAGAACACGAACAGGAAAAGGACTACCAACACTTGTTGTACTGTTATCCTTATCTCCCATAATACAATGATGAGAGATCAGCAAGGTGGTGCTCAGGATTCTGGTATAGAGGGTTGTTCTTCTGATGGACATGTGTGGGGCTTCTATGCAGTGTACTAGGCTTGCCAACCTACAAAACAGATCACATTGACCACAGGGTTGAATGACCTGATATTTGAGATTAATTATTTATGGTTTGATGACAATGATTCAATCATTTATTCGAAAAGCAGATAATCTCATCAATATTTTATACATAAAATCATCATACAGTAGATTTGAAGTTCCGTCTGGGATACAACAATACTACCCCTCTTGGGATTTGAATCTACAGCTCACTAGTAACACATCCAACACATTACACACTACACCACCTGCTATAAGTTGAGGCACTGCTACAGCACATACAGTGTGTTAGTTTAGCCATCTTTCAATGCCTCAGCATTCCTTAGCTTGTCAGCTTCGACTTCATCGGCTCTGGTAGGGAAATACATTTTTCATTCATCTGAGATTCATACAAGGTCTTAAACAGAAGATCCAGGTTGTCAATTACGATGTACCCAAAGTGGAGTGCAGAGCTGCAGGGTGGGGGGTTATCTCTACACAAAGAGGAAATTGCTTTCATCTTGCATATAAGGCACATACATCACAGCCTCCAGTATCTCGTTAGTTTGCTTTCATAACGGGTTTAGATCTTACGATGGTAAAGTCACTCAATTATAGACCATAATAAATAGATTAAATGAGAAGGCTGGAGTCTACTTAGTATCCATAATCATCTAGGGCGAGGAGCTTCTGATTTGTCATTGAAGGAACCAGGCTCTGTAAGTGAAGTCTGGCTCACCGCATACAGATGACTCAAGAGAGAGTTCAACCTCTTACCAACATGATTGGGCACAAGGCCTTGCTTTTTTGCTTTGAAAAACCACCATTGTTTTTGAAGAAATTATATTGTTTGACATGTTGCTTACTCCCACATATCCCATTGTAACGTATCACCATATGCAGCTGGCTGAGGTTTGCTTTGGAGAAATCATTCACTCCCGTAGAGACAGGATGCATATTGACGGAGGGTGAAAGACCACAATATCACTGATCTGATCTGAATTTAGTGTTAAATGTAATTAATGGTGTTCTAAACAAATTCAGTTTGGAAGTATGAAATATTTTGTTGTGATAACAAATATACAATATATTTATTAGCCATATAGGTGAGTTGCATTAAATTTTGAAATGAAATAATCTTTTTCTGTTGATCAGTGTCAAAGAAGTCAAATTAAGTTCACTATGAATAAATATTTAAAACAAATAAAATATAAAAACATCCAAGGGGAATGAATACTTTTTTATAGGCACTGTATATTTATTTTATATATATATATATATGTGTGTGTGTGTGTGTGTGTGTGTGCGTGTGTGTGTTTGTTTTTATGTTTTTGTTAATTTCTCTTTGTGAACACAGTGCTTGTCTTCCTCTCTGTGGGTACACAACTACAGGGAAAATAATCTTTAATCTTTTAGCCTGAGCTTTGGCTATTGTGTGCTTTGTCCCTCTTTGCTCAAACTTCCCTTCATACATCTTACTATGACAGCTGAGTCAGGCTTCTGAACAAGCAGTAAAAAGCATAATAGGTGACACCACCTTTTTCTTCTTTAAAATAACTACTTGTAGCTCTGTGCCTCTCAGGTCTCTCATCAGAACACCTTTGAAAACCTGTCCTTAACTATTGCTGAATTGTGCCCAGGAAGGTTCAGTGCAATTCTCTGGGAAGTAGCAGCAGTATCTCTCAGTTTAAAGCACATTGCCCAGGTTCCAGTGGTTGAAATTCCAACAGGCCAAGTGCTGATTTGTTGCAGGGAGAGCAAAATAAATATTTTAAGAAAACGGCCAACCACATGCACTATTGTAAATGAATGTGACTGTAGCAGTTGTTACTCCTTGCGAGTGTCACCAGGCACCTTTGCTCTGGAGCCAGAACCCGTTAGATCCCCTTCTCTAATCCAGCCTGAGCCTTAGTTCTACAAAGGTTGGCCTTAATTCAACAGACTGGAGCTGAGACAACAGCACTGTGCCATAGAAGGGCTGGAAATCCCATCATGCACTGCTAAATTGATCCTATGTGCCACAATTCTAACAGAAAAACCAATCTGAGGGAATGCCAGGTCCTATTTAGTTTGGTGTCGTAGTGTAAAATGGACTGTTTGAATACAGCTGACCTCTATTCATTGCCACAGATAAAGTATTGCCTGTACTGATGTCACATCTGGTGTATCTGAGTCACTTGGAGTGGAGTTGGAAAGCTAATGTTCTCCGCTTTACTATTATTGTGACTCCAAAGATCATCTGGCCACAATACTAAACATCCCAAGCCAGCACCCTGACTGGTCTCTTTGTAGGCCAGTATCCATAAGTTTATCTTAAGGTTAAAGGTATAAGTTATGTACATATATTTCCCAGAGATCAAAAAATAAATAAAAATAATGGGGAAATTCTTAAATGGACAACTAATGCTAGAACACAATGCTTATTGTGGTTTCTTAAATTTTGGTCACTTGAAGTCATTTATATTACATTTGTTCCCAGACATCATGCATATCTGTGTCTGTGCGTGTATAACCAGCAACTTCCAGTGTCAAAAAAGGATCTGGTAGGCTGCATCAATCTAGCAGTAGATCATGCAAACAATAAATTGTTGTTTCTAATCTATAGCCAGCAATGTTTTCAGTTTATTTTGCTGTTCAGCCATACACTGTAAGGTTTAAAACCTTTTTCGTTTTATTAATAAGACATGAATTAAGCAAAAATGTGGAAGGACTGTGTTTCCTGGAATTCTGAATTCAGGAAAGAAATCAGTTGTCTACATTGAATTCGAGCAGTATGGTGATTCCAACCCCCCTGGAACCAAATAGTAATGTAACGTGCTAACACGTTTCCATGCTCAGCATGATTGACTTTGTGTTAACTTTGGAGTGTGTGAGTCTCAGTTTGGTTGTGGTGAGTGTGCATACCTGTTGGGCCCTGCTGTCCCCACACACTCTCATGAGCCAGATTTTCCCGTGTCTTCATTAAAGCAATGAGGAGGACAGTGAGGTAATCTTGAAATTTAACCCATTCAAACCGCAGGATATTTATTGGGAAATGAGATTTACCTTTCTCAATGGTACAACCTCTGCCCCCCTTCCCGAATTTAATCCGGTCCAATACCATCCCACTATGTCACCCACTTCTGGGTGGCTTGGCTTCTTCGCTAACAGACATTTAGCCCCTGTAGATTGTAGAAGGGAGGAAAACATGTGAAACTATCATAGTGTGCAGTTGGTTTCCATCTTCACTCAATTTATGGACATGGCACGCTATGCCAAAAAGGCCATCGTACAAGGCTCAATGATTATGTGCTGGACTTAGATGGAAAGATGATAGCACAGCGTGTATTGGTTAAAGATCTGGGAGTTACAATTGATCCAGAACATTCTTTTGACCGTCATACTAAAGATATTGCCAGAATAGCATTCTACCACCTGAGAAACATTGCTAAGATTAGACATTTTTTAGGTGTTCAGGATGCAGAAAAATTAATCCACGCTTTTGTTACTTCCAGACTTATTTCGTATTTTGTATTTTGTATCAAGTTTTTCAGGTTTACTTTTTTGTTCAGTATAGAAGGCAGTGGATGAAGAAGACATCCCAACACAAAAAAGGTGACTTAAAGATGATTTTTATTTAGGCCGATATTTAGCAGAATTTTGGGGATTTCATGTCTTGGAAATAGCATCTCTTTAGTATCTCAAAAACATTATTTATTTTTGTCTTATTTGCCACAAAGTAAAGGTTCCTGTACCAATTGTTTGAACAAATTAATTTTATCTGAAGAAAGTCAAATTCACCAATATTTTTTTTTTTTTTTTTACAAAATGTTAATTTCATGTATGGTATATGTGGAACTGTGTCTTCCTAGGGGTGCACACAAGGCCAGTGGAGTCTGGCCAGGATTGAAGAAGCGTAAAAGTGCTTGACTTATTTCCTTCTTCTGCTTCTGAGACTGGGAACATTACTTTGTTTGCCCTGATTTTCAGTAGCTGCCGGATGGAACTAGAGAATGCAGCTGTATGCAGGCAATAAGGAGTGCTGGCTGTGGTGCTGAACTACAAAAGCTTGGTTAGGGAATTTCCGTCGGCATATTGTGATGCCACAGTTCAGTACAAACTGTGTTGCCTAACTGTGTTTTACTCAGGAGCAAGGACCTATGTCTCACTACTACTTTCTGGCATGAGAGTAACCATACCATAGATAAATAAACTGTTATTTCTTCATAGAATTAGCCGGCAGTGAGAAATCCTATTCATAGACTTGTAACAGGTAGGTGAAACATGGGAAAAAAGCCAGGCATCATGCTTTTATCACAGCCATCTCCGGACTAGGCAAGCCACACTTTATGATTGGGTCAGCTATTCTTGTTAGGTTTCCAAGGTGACAGAGTTTTGTGATTATAGAGATTAAGATGGCCTCCCGTTTTTTATTTATTTATTTATTTATGAACTCAAACATGAAGAGCAAGGAATCTGCACTGGTTGAAACCAGTCCTTATTTCAATTTAAAAATAAGAACAATTGTGACTTTTTCCTCTCAGATGTGCGCAAAAATCCCTCAGTCTCAGCTTCACCAGCTGTCTCAATATAATTGAGTTAATTTGTCTCACCGACAAAGAGTAACAATATGACTCATTAGCGAAATAATCCTCACCAGTATCACTAGCCAGTATCACTGGACATTTTGCAGGTTTAGGTCGGTGTTTTCCAGAGGAGTTGGACCCCCAGACATAGTGTCTGGGTTAGGGCTAGACCAGAGGAAAAAATCATTATGAAATGTTATGAACACACATGAACACAAACTAACACAAATTGTCAAGTACTTCTAAACTAAAACTGCTAGATTAATTAATTATGTATCCAACGATTCAGTATCAGCAGGGCATAGGATACTCTAGAGGCTCGAATCTCAATCATTTTTGGATAATCTTGACCATGTGCTGACTCAATAATCTTTCGGTAAAAAAAATGAACAAGATGCCTGAATAAGAACAATTGAGAATAAACCACTTGGAAAATTCATCATTTGAAAAAAATGATCTCAGTCTCAAATTCAGGGTTTTAGCATCTGCAATGTGTGCAAACCATGAAAAAAATTGCTTTCAACCAAGTGTCAACAGATCCCAATCACCAAATTGTTTCCTTTACTGATGAGGAAAAGGCGATTATAAAGAAACTTTCATGGTTGAATTTCACACTTCATCTAAAGCAAAGCCTGAATTGTTATTTCCTTGCTAACCAAACACACAAAAAACCAAGAGACACACAATTCAATCATGTTTGTGTTTCTTCTCTCAGAACCAGGGCTAGATTGTATATCTCTACATCCTTAGGTTTCTAATTTTTCATGAGCACAACTTTGATCCAAGATTTAGACTATTAGGTTGGCATAGTAAAAATATGTTTAAATATGAAACCTAACCTAAAATAATTTATTCACTCAAATATTAACTCTGAAATCACACTCTCAAAAATATGAACATGTTAAAATGAACATAATTGTAATTGTAAGTGTAACAGATGTAAAATATACTGTAGTGACAGCTAGCGAGGCGAGGCTCAGATGAGGCCAACAACTGGAGTGTGGGGAAACGAAAAAGGCGTTTTATTGGGCCAAACAAACAAAAAGCAGTGGATTCTGGTTCTCTTCAAGGAAAAAAGTGAGGAGCTTCAGGGCAGAGGAGGAGCGCTGGGGTCCCTCAGTCGGCCACAGGCGTTGTCTTCCTCAGATTCTGAAAGCGAGTAGGAGGTAAGCCAAGACACATCAATCTGGCGCGAGAGTCTCCCTTACTGAGCCCTGCAGGGCCCTCTTGTAGGGAGGCGGCCAATTAGGGGAAAGGCTGGCAGGTGTTCCTCTCCCTAGGTTAATTGGCTGCCTATTAGGATGATGAGGGCCCTGGTGCTGTCCAAGTCTGAGTGCGGAGAGGTGGTGCTGAAAGACCGGAGACCTTGGTTGGTGCTGTCCCTGGTATTGATGCATCCTCTGGTGAAGGCAGGTGACTTCTAGCAGTGTTGTTGGGGTGCATGAAGGGGCGGGGATGCACCACAATACTTCTATGTATTTCACTGAAAATCCCTTTATTGGTTTATTGGTAAAATAATTTGAGTAATGGCATATCTATTGGTTTGCTGGCATAGTTTGGTTTTCCTGTATTACTTATATGTATTGGTTGGATTACAAATGGTTTGTTAGTACATACAGTATATTGGCTTATCTGCATGTATTATATATATTATATGTAACTAAGTATACATGCTTAAGTACAGTACTTGTACTTTTCTCAAGTACTTTATTTGTTAAATACTTTTACTCCATTACAATTTTTAATCCACTACTTCCTATTTCCTGATTTTTTTCTCAACATGACGGTGACATTAACATTCATGATGAACGTGAAGCTTTTATATGATGCAGTATGACAGTTTTGTTTTTAAACTAATCACAAACAAAAGCGGCAATTTGGATCAGTGGTAGAAGCTGGTCTTGACGGGCCCGTGTGCAAGCGTTATTTATGGGCCCCACTCTCATCCTCACCACACCGCACCCAAAAATGTTTTGGGCAAGTTTAAGAAATTTGCAGAAATTCAGATATAAAGGAGACGCTCAAGATAGGCCATGCTGTTAGGCTACTTTCAGCGCTGGTCAGCACAGAGCTTAAATTGCAACTCTGGAAAGCACAATACACTCCACTCCAGAAGAGACTGTGGATCATCCCAACTTGATAGATCTACTCTTGAATCAGTAGCAGAAACACCAGGCACAGACAAATCAGCAACTCATCAACATATGTCATAAAGTCATGCATGGCACGGCAAGAGTTTCTGCACCCTATACATCTGATCAAAAACACATAGGCATGTTCTTTTGAGTCATAGACACTTCGACACTGCTCAAAATCTGACTGGTGGCTTTCTTCAATGAATTGGCTGGCTAGGTACCTGCAAGGGCTAGGTGGAAGTAGTGATGATGGGTGATGGGCAGCTAACGTTAGTTGGGTCTTCATTTCCCACCTGCTATGATGGTTCTTAGCTGTTTTTGCAGGGGGCTGATGAACAGTTAATTTTGAAAAAGTCCTCTAATTTATGTTTCATAGCCAGCTTTTTCTCCCACCTGTCTTTTGTCTTTACTTTTTTGAGCACCATGTTTGTGTCCTAAGGGGTACAATTTCACCAATAGTTTCACAGTCCCTACTATATAGCAAAGTCCTTAAATGTAGGCAATGAATGTGCCAATGTTGACATAACACTGTCATTGGAAAGCACTTTCACAGGCAGACCGCCTGGACCCTCTATAGTTCTACCAGTACAGTATTCTGCCAGGAAACCACTGCTCAGCAAACCAGGAATCAGGAAGTACGCAGTAAAACCAAACGACGGAAATATGAGATGGAAACCGTGTAGGGCAAACAAACGAACTAGAGGTCTAGATCTTATTTGTCCATCAAGCTCTGAGAGTAGCCCCGCAAATTTCCGCAAAGGGTGAGTTGTTTTCTTACAAATATAGAAACTACTGTATTTTGATGCAAAAAAAAAAGTTCACAATCACAAAGACCAAATGGCAAAGATTTAAAAAAAAAGAATAAGAAGAAAAGAATAGTTCTGAACAAAAAATGCAGTTTTTTTTGTTTAATTGTATGTTTGCTTTTGTTTCTGATCTTTGAGACCGCCATACTGGAAACTTAGCATAAATAGTATAAACGGGAATTCCTATTCCTTTATTCCCCGATTTATATTTTTCATAAATAATAAACTATTCTTATTTCAAACAAGAAAAAAGGGGCTGTGTGATTACCCAGGCCCTAGTCCTGCATCCAAAGCTTCAACTGGCTGTTGAAAATGGGGTCTGTTGTCCGGGGAGGGGAACAGTAAGTTCTAATTTCTCTTATCAACAAATAGTGAGCTGGCTGAGAGGGAGGTGTATGTTGTCTGTCTGTGCCTCTTACATGACCATATGGTGAAAACACATTTTTTATGGTAACCCATGCACACATGATAAAAAAATAAGTAAGTGAGTGTGTGATGTTATTTAAATACTTAAATATTTAAAATGTCCTGGAGGTTGTCTGTTTGTAATAGATTATTTGTTGGTATGTTTCACGATACAAAGACTGCTTTTGTTCATATAGGTATTGCATTGAAATGTGGAAAATATTTTTTTACTTTATATTTATTTTATTGCTTTGGAAGACCACATTATAATATGGCAAAGTCATTGCATTTTATACTGTCATTATTGATGTCTACTTAATAATTCCTTTCCAAGGGTGACTTTCTGTAGGGTTGGCCATTTTTAATTAATATGATTTATAAATGTTAAATATTCACTAGCCCATTAGTGATGGTTAATATTTATATTTCAGGGAACCACAGTTATTAAAATATAACAATGCTCTCAACCTGCGGACTGTATTGATGAATGTGGTGAGAACCACTGCCTTTACTTCACATCTTATGGCAAGTTCGTAGTTGAAGAAACCATTTCTATCGTTCATCCTATGTTTTTGAATTTTACCCTAAAGTTTTTTGTTTGTTTGTTCATTTAAGTGTTCATTTATTGTGTATACATTTATTTATAAATTTATCATAAACCCATGCCTTTGTCACATTTCATCTGGGGTCACAAAAAAAATTGAATTAATTAAAAAAATGAAAATTTTAAGACTTTTAAGCTGGGGATTTGAGATTTTTGCAGTGATACATCCCCTGTGTTGCTTGTCGAGGTTTTAGACATGAACAATGAGATATCTCTCTGACCTTCGGCAAGGTGATCATTTGACAAGTGAAGCAGAAGTAAGCAATACTGTCTCTGAGGGGTGAACATTGCTTGGAGTTAGCACCCCTGAGTACCCAGCTCTTATTGCCCATTTTGTTGTACAGAAACCACAACCAGTACATTTAATGACAATTGGGCCACTTAATGATCCAGAGCTAAAACTGTTAGAAAACCTTGTCTTCATGTTCAATGAAAAAGCGCTTCTACACTTTTATTTTCAGAATCATCACCAGAACACTGCTTTTGAGGACTGTCTGTATGTAAAGCATGAAATGTTCTGAGAATAAAATGATCACAAGAATCTTAAGCGCACGTGAGGCAGTGTATGAATTCAATGTTTTGAATGGTGACATGGCTCTGAAGTGACTTTGACGTAGCTCTGATGTAGCTTAGACGCAGCTCTGGCATGGCTCTGAAATGGCTCAAAATTGCAATGGGCCTTTCATGTTAATGAGCATTAGCTGGAATGCTGTAGTAGGTGAACTGCCTATATTTTAAAAATATATATATTAAAAAAAAATGTATTTTTGAAAATTAATTCTCTGCAAAGGCCTTGTGCATGGGAAAGAGTTCCAGAGTTGATTCAGCCTTTTATTCCATCCCAACCTTAATTGCTAAATTGGATAAATTACTAAAAAATTTTAAATGACGGAGGATGGCCATGTGCTCCAGGTATTCAGAGTTCCACTAATTTTGAGAGACCTTGAAAATCTGTAGGATTGCAGTTCTACAGGAACAGTGTTCCCCCATCCTTACCCTGCCGACTCCCTTCCTACAGTCCCTTGAAGGCACTCTGCCAGTTATTTGTCATTGCTCAGAGACATTTGGCTGTGATCTATTTTACACGTGCCATAATCTCCACAAAGATTATGAATTAGGATGCGGTTCTCTCTGTAAATCAAAGGTTTTAAACAGGTCAACTCTTAAAAAACACGAGACACTGTCAATAGTCAGCGCTCTTCCTCCTGTGACCCTCTGAGCTGCCAAGGCTCCCAGGAAAAGATAGTCTTTCTGCATTCTCAACATGTAATCCAGCAGAGATTAAGCCACTAAATAAACAAAACACTTAGTGCCATCTTCATGGGAAACATACTTTAAAAGGCAATTGTGGCAGAGGGCTGTGGCTGGAATGTGGCTATATAATTATTATATTATATCTTGCACACGGTTTGGCTGGTGTGGTGGAGGCAATGGGCCACTTGGGGTTTAGTGAGATTGTGAGTGATAGATACTCAAACACAGTTTGCTCTGATACGCAGTGTTTAAATTACATGTACTTAAAGTATATATTTTTAGTTACTTTCTTTTATTTCGCTATTTATATTTTAGAGGCTTGGAAAAAATAACCTGTAAAATGTATGTATCTTGTGGTGCAGGGATCGGAGTCCCCACCCCTGCACACATGCCAGCAATGCCGGTTGGTCTCACCTGCCCTCCCGGTAGGAAGTGTCAGTACCGGGGACAGCGCCAACCGAAATCCCCACCTTTCAACACCACCCCTCCACACTCATGCGTCGACATCTTCGAGGGACTCATTATTCAATCAGGCAGCTACTTACCCTGGGGAAAGAGGAACAGCTGCTGGCCGTTCCCCTAATTGGCTGCCACCCTACAAAAGGGCCCTGCAGGGCTCAGTCGGGAGAAAGAGTCTCCAACTCTACTGACCTATTTCTGCCTTCTCTGAAGGAGCCTGAGGAAGAAGAACCCTGCAGCTGAGCGATGGACCCCAGCCCTCCTCATGTCCCAGCCAGGGCCGGAGTCGCAGAGGTAACGAAGCGAGGGGAGCCTAGCCCGGCTGTCTGCTCTCCACTGCACTGTGACTGTGCAGGGCCAGGTGGTGGACTCTCTCTTGGACTCTAGGAGTTCCATCAGCCTGGTACAGCCCCACCTCTCTCCCCCGGGTGCCACCAGGAGGCCTGCTCGCCTCCCACTGACCTGCATACATGGCGAAGTGCATCACGTCCCGGCAGTGACGCTGCCCGTGAGCTCCCAGCTGGGCACTTGGATGGTCACCGCGGGCGTTGCCTGTGCCCTTGCTCCTTAGTCGGGATTGCCCAGGGCTTGAGCGCCTGTACCAGGTGACCTGGACCCCCAGGCAGGCCTGCCGGCCTGGACGATGCCGCCGCCGGGCCCCAAAACCACCAGTCCAGAAGGGAGTAGGACTGGAGCTGTTCACTGTGGGTTGTCGACGTGGGAGAGGCTGATGCAGAAGGTGAGCCCAACCCTGACCCTTCCTTATCTGACTTTCCAGGTCAGGTCCTGCCCCAGGGAAGATTTGGCACTACGCAGCTTCAGGAAGACCATCTATGCCTGGAACCAAGTCTGGGTACTGGAGGGGGTCCAGCAATGGGAGAGGCCTCTGCCTCAGGGGTACTTTGCTGTGACGAACGGGCTGCTCTATTACCTCACTCAGTGCCGCGGGGAGGAAAAGGAACTCCTGGTGGTGCCCCACCCCTACGTTCTCCACGTGCTTACCCTGGCCCACTCCCTTCTATGTGGGGCCCACTTGGGCCAGAAGAAGACACTGGAGAGGGTGGCTGACCGCTTCCACCTGCCCAGGGCTCCACCAGGATGTTGAGCAGTTTTGTCAGGCCTGCCCCATGTGCCAATGTACCTCTACAGTCCACCACCCCCCCATGCCACTGCCCATCATCGAGGCCCCCTCTCGCACATCGGCTTGGACCTGGTGGGGCCTCTACTGCATTCTGCCTATGGTCACCAGTACTTACTGGTGATTTGTGGATTATGCCACCCAGTATCCGGAAACCATTCCCCTGTGGACAGTGACATCGAAAGGTCTATCACGTTAACCTGCTCAAAAAGTGGGTGGAGGGTCCCGCGGCTGCCCCGGCTGCGCTTTTCTTGTCCACGTCAGCCTAAGGTGCCGATGGTGAGCTGGTAGTGTTGGGGAAGGACCTGAGCCCTTGGCAAGTCCAGCAGGCCAAGGAGCTGGATTCACAGTTCCGGGATGTCATCTTGACCGACCCAGGCCGGACAACGGTCACCGAACAGCACATCACCACTCCTCCCAGAGTGGTGGTGAACGTGTGGCCCTACCGGGTCCCAGAGGCATGGTGAAAGGCAATCGTGGAGGAGGTGGGGAAAATGCTGGAGTTGAGAGTCATCGAGGAGGCATGCAGCCCCTCGTCAAACCCAATAATAATGGTTCCCAAACCCGATGGTACCTGGAGGTTTTGCAGCAACTTCAGGTGACTGACCGCAATGTCGGAATTTGACGCCTACCCTATGCCCCGGGCGGATGAGCTGATCAAGCGCTTGGGTGAGTCCTGCTTTATAACCACTCTTGACCTCACCAAGGCAATTGGCAGGTCCCACTTGTGCCAGTGGCCTGACCGAAAACGGCATTCTCCACTCCATTAGTCAGTACCGGGTCCTCGCGTTTGTGTTGCATGGGGCCCCTGCCACATTCCAGCGCCTGAGGGACTTCATATTCTGGCCTGTCCAGTACTTCACAGCTGCCTACCTGGATGATATCATCGTCCAATCCACCTCCTGGGAAGTACTGGACCACCTCGGCCAGGTATTGGAGGCACTTCGCAGGGTTTGCGGTAAGGCCGGCTCGAAGTGCTGCATCGCCCAGAACAAGGCACAGTACCTGGGATGTTCTATTGGCTGAGGCCTGCTGTAGCCTCAGGAGAAGGTGGCAGCAGTGCGTGACTGGCGCTGCCCTACCACTAAAACTCAGGTACATGCTTTCCTGGACTTGGCTGGGTACTACTGCCGCTTCGTACCCAACTTCTATGTCGTAGCCGGATATGTCATAGTCTCCTCTTTCGGATCTTGCACAGAAAGGGCAGCCAGAGCGAGTTGTCTGGGGACTGCGAGAGGAGGGGGCCTTTCAGGAGTTTAAGCGTGCCCTGTGTTCCGACCCGGTCCTGCATGCCCCGGACTTCATGAGGCCCTTCATTGTGCAGACCGACGTCTTGGAGAGCGGGCTAGGGGCGGTGCTGAGTTCAGCTTGGAGGAACACCCCATCGTCTGACCTATTTCTGCTGTCTCTTGTAGAGTCTGAAGAGGAAGAACCCTACGGCCGGCTGACTGACGGACCCCAGCCCTCATCAGTCCCTGAACACCCTCACCTTCGGCTGCCTCCAACCTGCAGGGAAGCCCTGAGAGGATTTTAGTTTTGCCATAGCCACCCGGTGCTAGTTCTGTGCTTTTTTTTTTTTTTGTGGCTTAATAAACGCCTCTACCCTTGAACTCCGGTGGTTTGCCTCGTCTGTGTCATGCCCCCATAGCTCGGCTATACAATATATATCTATATAAAAACTCAAAATGAATGACCATAAAACAGATGCTCTTCCATTCCAATTTATTTAAATGTTTTAACATTCTCGTATTTTAATTGGCTAAAACACAATAATTGAACTATAGATTAAAAAAAAGGATTCCCCAAACCAGGTTCTGGTAACCATTCATTTCAAGGTATGAATGAAAACTAGGGTACCTGCCTTTTCAATTTCCTGTCAAAACTAATTCTACAAAGTTCATAGAATTTATTGAGTCTTCAATATGATTTATATTTACCCGTTTGGTCAACGGTGGTAGGCAGCAAGGAGCCCTGCCTACAACCCCTGCGAACCTGCCCAGGCCTACCCAGGCTGACAGGCAAACTGTTGGGCTACGACTACAGCCAGGGCCTCATTGTGTACCTGACTGGTTTGCTAGTTACACCACACCACAAAATGAGAATGTTTAGACTAAATCTGTCTGCAGCGGTGTCTTCATATCAGTGCTATAATTATGACACAACTTTTTTTTTTTTCTCTCATTTCCCCTTCACAGATCTCTGATTCTCCCACGCATCTCTGCCTGCCTCAGGGATGTATCCATGTGGATGTCTGATCACCACCTCAAGCTTAATGTGGCCAAAATGGATCTGCTGTTCTTCCCAGCTAAGCACACTACTTTCCATAATGTCTGCATCACTGTGGAAGGCACCACAGTCTCTCAAGCCACACAGTCAAGAATCTGGGAGTCAACCTGGACCAAGACCTTTCCTTAGAGGAACTTGTTGCTTCAGTGACTCGATCCTGTAGATTCATGAGCAAGTCAACTGCCTGGTTGACTTGTGTATCCGCTTCCTGAATTGGTAATCTGAAGAATTTTAGCAATAAATAATTTTTTGCTAATTTATTTCTTAGTGTGACTGTTAAAGGGTTAAGGTTATTCAGGGACTCCTCAATCCTAGGCAGCGGGTAGGCATCCTTGTGGGTTACCGCACTGAGCTTTCGGTAATCCACCCAGAACCATGTCAATAGCAGATGCCACAACTACAAGGACAGAAGTGAAAGTTCTAAGAGAAGTGTAGGCTCCCCTTCTCGCCTTTCTGAGCGTACCACTGCAGGCCCATGATAATGGTCGTTTGTCAGGAATTGCCATGCTGCTATGATACTAATGATCTGTGCTCAGTGTTCAGTATATTTTTACATATAAAACATTATTCTGCTTCAGAGATCGAATGGCAAAGCCTGGAGACTACAAAGCTATGAGGTGAGGACATTTTTTTTTAAATTTGAGAACATCCAGAGCAATTAAAACTGGAAAAAATATTCTGTAGACATAAAAAGTCACTCTGGATGCACTGGAGGGCAGACCACATTACAAGGAGCTAAAACAGATGCCCAAATAAATACTAGAGGATTAGTATAAAATTCAAAATATATGAAAGCTGCCTTCAGTTGGTAATGGATTTTGCCTAGCACAGATTGAGCTCTATAATCTGCATTTTGCAGTTGCGCCATCTGCAGATTGTGATGAGGAGAGCACACGGCGGTGCACCACTGGTAGAGAGTAGACAGGACTGAGGTCAGTGGTTGGGAAACGGCAGGACGTCAATCGACTTCCACAATATGATTTTGCAATCGTATATGGAACAACAATGTCCTGTGATAAAAAAAATCTAACAGCAAATCTGTAACAATCCCCCTTACCAGCTTACCCTAACCCCAACCTATACTTTTACCAGCGAACTTCAGCTAATTCCCATTTTAGCTGCCTATTGTTTTATAGCTAGCCAGCTATTAATACTATATATGATAATATTTCATGATTAAGACCATTAACCATCAAGGGTTAACTAATGTAATACCTACCTAAGTAGAAGAGAAGTAACAATGGATGGCAATTTTATGAGGTATAACAGATCAGAGTACACTTGCCTGAACTATGACTATATAAGGTTCTGTACGGCTTAGCTTCCACTGCTCACAAAAGTGAGACTCACACTACTTGGTGTCCTGAACCCATGTTAATTAATTATTTACTTTGTTAAAACATGTTGTTTTACCTTACCAAGGTCAAACATTCTCACAAAAATGAAAGCAAGGAATTCACTTTCATGCTCAGTATTAGCCAATATAGAGAATACGATACTGCAAATACACTGTGTGTATCAGAAAGATTGATTCCACTTCGGTTCAGTGTATTTGGAATGGATTGCAGAACATTGCAGATGTAAATGAAAGGGACAATTTGACGTGTTATTATGTAAAGATGTTATAAATTCAAACCATAAAAAAGTTGATGTTTTATCATCCAGCCATTATGCCTGCTTCTTTGCCCCGGGAGCAGCATCTCAGTGTAGATCTAAAGAAGGAATGGAAATAAGATGATCACACAGGGGGCCTCCAGTGAATTATTCTCACACTTTTGTCAAACATTTCAAGTCTATTTAAATGGAGAAAAAAAATGGCTGTGTATTAAGAGAGGCCAGAGAGCAAATTTACAGCAATGCTGCCGTAAAAAAGTAAAAACGCATAGCTGTAATCAGCCCTTTAGGGACAGCCATGGTGACTGTCAGACACACACAACAAAATATTTAAATTATTAAAATGAATTATTAAAATACAACAGTCAAATACATAAGGTGCTGGTGTCACAGTTCACAACACAGCCCCAGTTCCGCAGTAGATGTTATCAGTCACTTATCTCTCCAATCATTCAATGAACATTTCCCCATGTGCACTGTTTCAATCACCTTCTGCTCCCATTGGCCCTGTACATTCCAACTTAGTTTTCTGTTCCACATATAAGCCCATCACTAACCCTCACTCATTGTGAAGTCTTTTCAGTTTCACTACAGCATCTTTGAATATTCATACCTGTCCTGCCTTGTTCCCTGGTTTCCTTTCCTTTCCTTTCCTTGCCTTGCTTTGCCTGACCCGACTACGACTTTGTCTTTTCCTCTCAACTCTGTTTGCCTGATCGCCTGACCATTGCTTTTGTCCCTGACCAGGTCTCTGCCACAGATTGTTCTGTTCTGCCGGTACTTGACCCAGGCCTGTCTGACCTTCCCTCTCTGTACTGCACTGGGTTCCCCTATTCCTGTACCCCGTGGTGCATTACAGCTGGATACATGATATTTCCACAATATTATAAAGAAGAGAAAACAAGCCCAAGTTATAAAGAATAAAAACTGACATAAGCATAAATAAATATAGAAATAAATAATTAAATACATAAATAAGTGAAAAATAAATACATTTCGGTAATGAAAAAGGCTATTTCTGTCATTTTACATGTATTTATTTTTGTATTTCTACACTTACTTATTTATTTATTTATTTATTTATTTATTTATTTATTTATAATTGGACCACATGACCCCTCCTCTGGTCAAAGGGCAGAGAATGCTGGTTTCAGTTATCAGCCTTGCAACCAGGATGTGAACTGATGTGGTACCCTTGGACTAGGCACAGGGCCAATATAAGGTCATATAAATAAATATAGCATAAAGTTGTAAAACTTGCAAGTAACTCTGGATAAGGGTGTTGGTTAGAAAACTAAAAATAGCAATGTCCTTCATCTCAAAGTTTGTTAGAAAGCGTCTGGCCTCGAGGTAAAGCCATGCAATCAGACTGGCATCTACACAGACAGCTGAAATAAGATTAAAAACCAACAATAAGAATGTATTAAACATCTTCCTGATAAATGAGTAGACTAAAAGGTAGACAAAATGAGACCGCAGTAAATACATTTCATAACTCTTGTTTTCAGCTGGGAAAAATAGGTAGGCTTGGTTTTTGACATTAACCCAGGTATTGACTGTGAAAACGTTAGAGGATGCTGAAGGCTGATAAGGGTAGGGGGGCTCTATAGATGGTCCTCATATCTGACCAACTGAACAGAACAGGATCCTGGGAATTCCTGTCATCTGGAGGTTCTGACATAACAATAGTCCTTTAAAAATCTGATGTGTGTGTTTATTAAAGCCTCAGTAGTCTCTATTGTGTGCTAAAATGACCCAAAAAAAAGGCAACCGAGAAAGAGAAGGAGTTAATGAGATGGCCTGGTTGCACTCCCCTCAGCAAGAGAAGATTACATGTTATTGTTTTCTTGTTTTATTATTGCTCTCTCTCTCCCTCTCTCTCTCTCACCCACCCACTCACTCACTCACTCACTCACTCACTCACACACTGTCTATTGTTCAGCCAGCAGTATTTTTCCCAGTCAGTGGTAATTTTTCTTGAAACCAATCTCTGTACTTGGTAGGCCATTGAGGCGCTTGACAGAGAAGCAATGGTGTAATCGTAAACAACATGTATATCTCTTCCATTTTCATACCCCTTTGAAAGAAACATTGCATCTCTTACTCCTTAGTGAACGCCAGCATTGTCAGGCTGGCAACAACAGATGATTGCACTAACATTTCCTGAGGAAGACGACTGACGATGATGATGGAGGATGATAATTATCATGATGGTCTTTCTGAAGCAAAGTAGTTATGCATTTATGCAGAGGTTCTTTCATTACCTTCATCTCATAATTCTAAATCAGGACATGTAAAAAAAAAAAAAAACAACAACACTGATTGATGACACCAGTGCTGATTAGTAATCTTTGGAGCAGGTAAACAGAAAATGGGTAAATGTATGGGTGAATTGTGAAGCTGCAATCTGCAGTACTTATAATGGGAGAAATAATGAACTGATGTCCTACCATTGTCTCTTCTTCCGCTTAGGCATGTATAAATCTTAAGGGATTTTATGTCATCTTTACCCATCTCTGTGCTGTCTGAATACACATTGAACGATAACTTTATTTTGCTGTAAATGGGGTTGATGTGGCTGCACAAAATTCTACCAATAACTGAATTTGTTGTGTAAGCTCAAAGGAATTATTATGCACCAGTAGATTGAATCTGGTGAATTTAAGATCTGGCTGTTGGAATATGTACTGCTGAGGTTGCAGAGAGTGGACTGTGGGAATTGCATTGTGAAAACTAGATTGTGGATTGTTTAGACTGTAGATTCAGTTGGAGACTGGACTGTCAAAAATGTGGACAGACTATGAAGGCTGTGGACTATGTGGACTTTGCAGACTAATGAAGATGAGGTCTGTGGATGCTGTTGACTGTGGATACTGGATTGTAGATTATTGAGACAGTAGAGACCATGGGGATTGGATTGTGGAGACAAACTATTGAGGCAGTGGAGACTGTGCAGACTGAGAAGGCTGTGGACTATTGAGACAGGTTTGTAGATTGTTAAGACTGTTTGGAGGCTCTGGACTGTGAAAACTGTGAAGGTTGTGGACTTTGAAGACTGTGTGGACTGTGGACTTTGAAGACTTTGTTGGCTTTGGAGGCTATGGGCTTTGATGTAGGTGTTGACTGTGGAGGCTGTGGAATGTGAAGAGTGTGCAGACTATGGAGGCTGTGAACTGTGTAGACTGTGGACTCTGAGGACTGTGTGGACTGTGGGAACTGGATTGTGGAGACTGGATGGTGGGTTGTAGGGACTGAAAAGACTGGGGATGTTGTAGACTGCAAAGACTTCAGACTTTTTAAACTCACCTTCAGACTCTTATCTTCTTTCTTCAAGGATGAAGAAGACTCACTTTAGACCCTACCCTGACTGAGCCACAGACATGCCTGAAAAAGGATCCTGTCGCCAAGCAGCAGGGTAGTGTTGACTTTTTGTCAAGCGCTGTGTGTAAGCTAACATTTCTGAAATGCAGCAGGTAGGAACACATGTGGCATAATGAATTATTTCTGACTTAGACCTGCATGGGAACTCAAACGTTTTAAATGGCATCTGCTTCATAAAGCCTGCAGCAAGACTGCAAGGAGCTAGGCTTCTCAGCAGGATGATTTCAATTAACAATGGAATATATTTATTAATGAACATTGCCAGATAAAAAATAACAATACAGACCATCATTACACTTATAGTTTTTACTTCATGTGTAGAGTCGATACTATGTCAGTCAAACCTGATGTCCCAGCAGAGATAATGCCTTAACTATGTAACTATTATCCACATCCCTGACATCACTGATAGATTTCTGTTTGAAATTGTGTTTCACCCGTAACGCCATAAACCTGCAGCACTTTTTCTAGATTAGCACTTTTTACATGGCTTGTGCGTAAAATGGCTTAACATGTTCTGAGAATACAAGACAAATGTGGACTCTCAAGGAAATTATACAAGCAGATCAGTTATTTTCTTATTTTCATCCCAGTTTAGAATCTGGAATATTTTATCTTAGTTCCCTGTTACACAACTACACACACGTGCAATATGGAAACTCTTGCTTATGCATATATTTTGAATCATTAACTAGCAGTTTTTATGCCCTAGCATTCTTTTCATATCTGTCACTTTGCAGAAATGTTTTCACTGTTGAGAGATCGTGATTCAGCATGACCTCTTAGGCGATAGGCTGGTGGAAATTTCCAGTGTTTACACAAGCAGACAAATCCTGTTCTGATAGAACCTACGGTCACAGATGGAGGATCCCACCTCATTAGCAGAGGACAGAGTGGCAGTAATGGTGCGAATGGCTGGTTCACACCATCCCTGACCTGTGAGTTAAGATGACAGTTTCTATTACACTGTAAGTGTGTGTTGTTCAGATGGAGCAGCTGAAACCCTTATGATAGGAACACAAACTGTACAGTGAAAAAAGGCCAGAACATGACCTTGTGTGACCACGGCTGGTGTTCAGGTCTGAACCTGCTGGGCAGGGGAATGACATCTGTGTGTTTTTAAGGGTGTTAAAGCTGTAGTCCTAGTGCACTCATTTGATAACGACAGCTGGGGAATAGAAATGTGGCCCAGCAGATGTCACTTCGGCTTGACTCACACCCAGCTGATCTGTGTTGGTGTTGGGCAGCTCTTACACTTATGTGTGTAAGGGTTATAGAGCTCTTGTTAGCACTTCGATCAGGGCTGACTTCGGCCTTCACCAGAAGCAGGGTCAGCTCGTTTTTGAGCCACATTTCAATGAGCATCTGCAAACAACAGATTAGATAATTGCTAATTAAAAAATATCCAATTAAATAGTTACGGTTGAGGTTGATTTTAAAACAGCAGACGCAGCGGCCCTCAAGGACAAGACACAGCCGTGGGTTTCTTTGCCTGGTCCTTTTTTGTTTAAAATGAATATCCATTGTAAACCATGTCCATTGCCCAGTTTTGGTGTGTGTCCTTTTCTCTCCCGCAAATTTAACTGAAGATAACATAGGACACAGGACTGTGTGTCGGAAAGATATGTGTGTGAGACTATATATGTGTAATGGTTCTGTGTGTGTATGTGTGTGTGAGACAGAGATAGATAAACACAATGTGCGAGAGAGATGAAAACCATGCTGTGTGGTTAAACCCAACCTTTTTGCAATGACTCAGCAGCCCTATGAATAGTGCCACAACAAAAGTGAGACTACAAAGTTAAAGGTGCATTGGGGAAGGGTACAGTCATGCTGGGACTAACAGGTAAGAGGAACCCTAAGAGAGAGTGCACCTAACTTGGAAGTAGGCAGGGGTCTTGGCTGGTAAATCAGAGGAAATCCATGAGTCGTAGTTGATGAGACAGGCAAATAGGTCGATAGATTGTCAAACAACACAGAGAGGGCAATCCAAGAAGCAATAGTCGAAGACACAGGCAAACGGTAGGGCAATGATTGGGTAACAATAGTCAAAACAGGGCAACAAGGGAGTAGAGCTCGGAAATGCTATGGCAAGTGAGATAATACTGAGCACTGAACAGAAGTAACTGAGGGATTCATATACTGTGGAGAGGGAAGCAGGTTACCAGTGTTTGGAGATTCTGGGTGAATGAGGAAAGGGCATGATGAACCCATGCACATGGTGTTTTTGGAATGTTAATTGAATAATAGCTCATTACGTTGTGGAAGGGTAAATAAATTAGTACTCAGGAGATCTCTAGTAGCAGACTGGGGAAGGGCCAGGCATAGATCTGACAGGTACGCCATGAGAGAGGTCAGTGAATTGCAGGGCAGAAGACAGACAGACCCTGACACTTCCACACACAGGGAAATATACTTAATTGTGGGAGGAAAGCAGATTCTCTGAAACAAACCTTGGGGAACATAGGGAGAACCAGAAAATTCCTCTCTGACGGTGACCTGACCCTGGACCCGTGAGGCGCAAATGCTAACCACAGATCCTAAGAGCTGCTCATAAAATGTAAAATAAAGCAAAAATTGGTGCAAAGTGTTATGTTTAATTTATACGCTTGCCATACCAAAAATTCCAGCACTGTCAATGTGTTAATTCAGAGTAGGCTACACTTCTCAACACCACATATGCAGGAAAAGGAGAACATCATATTTGGTTATTGTCATTGGAGCTGGCGGCTGCTCCAGAACTATTGGCCTAACCCTAACCCGGTGGTGTTTAGGAGGTGGCCACAAGAGCAGTCCCAGCTCACATTTGTAAAGGGCCCAACAAACTGTTCACCTTCATGGGCTCCGGCTGTTCCACCATAGCAGAAGCCACCACTGTGAAGACTATATAGACATTCCTTCCACAGGTTCTGAATAAAATATAATGAATACTGTATGTTTTTTTTTTTACCATAAATACCTAAATACCTAATACAGACATTCATATTGTCATGCTTCTCCTTCACAGCCCTATTAAAAACTAAAATCATGTGTTTTATCCCCCAAGACAAACTTAGCCAAGCTCCATATGTATGTACATATATACCGCTTTGCAGACTTTGAATTGGGGAATTAGCAGACAGCAGTCAAATTTGGTGACAATTTTTAATATGACTTTTGAACTCACTTTGGTTTTTCTTGTTAATTTAATATCTGAAGAAAGACTTAATATATTTTGTTAATATGTATCTTGAGAAAATTTCCAGGTACAGTTTAGTAACCAGGCTTACATTTCTAGGTGACCTATAACCCATTTAAAAAAAAAAAAAAAAAATTAAATATTTGAAGGATATTTTTGTTGAAATATTGCACGAAGAGTATTAGGGGTATATGCAGACACCTGGTGTGTTTGGTGATGGTGCCCCAATTACAATGTGACCTACTGGTATCTGGTAACATTTGTATTATAATCTCGTTTTTTATTACTAATGTGTAAATTGCCTATAAAAACAGCCATTTGTATTATAACTTTAAGTGGTTTAATACTAACAATATTAAGGTAATATTAACGTTTAAAAATTATTTATTCAAAGTAATTTTGCGAAATTAAGATTGAATAAGACTTGTAATTACCTGAAGCTTACTGTATACAAACTGTCCGATTTCCATAGAGGTAGTACATGAAAAGGAATTATTAAATTTCTGGTTTACCAACCAATGAATTTAATAAATCTCCGATTTTTAATTTATTTATTTTTATTCTCAGCTGCCACTTCCATCTTACAACAGGTAGTTGTCAATGCTGCATAGACATTTAATGAATTGATCCAGTTTAACAGCGTTTATAGGTATTGTAGTGACAACAGGAACATTGTTGACTTGACAGCAAACAGCACCAATATATAAAACAAATGGCTGCTTTTAAATTAAATTCCGTTAGTGTTAAACATCATTTTTAAATCTAATCAAATAATGAATAATGTCAACAAATGCAGTAGTTGCATTGTTGTCAATAAGACTAGGTGACATTCTTTTTTATTTATTTTATGTTCTTTAATAATATTGTTTATGTTTATTTTGTGAAAAGAAAACATTTTTATTTACTTTTACAACAAACAGATTCCCTCCACGTGAGATATAAAAATGTAAAATTACACCCGACCCAAAAATCTAAATGTTG
>JAOYSI010060088.1:0-24036 GCA_025775065.1 Hiodon alosoides
TCCTCCTTTAAGACAGCTCTGCTGTTTCTTTTAAAGTTCATTGAAATGACAAGCACCTTGTTGTCGACTAACCAAACCACACTCAGGAACACAACTGAGATTCTAACTGTTAGCTGGCCTCACTGGCTGCCTATCCATCTAGGTCAGCCTGGGCGGGTCTCTGGGTAATGTACCACAAGGATTAAAGTCTCTCTAAATCACAATGAAAGCTACTCCCATGGACTATTAAACAAACAGTAGCTGCAGTCCATTCCTCAATTAGCAATAGAATTCTAATTAATACATAGGGGTTGCACTCCTTGTGAATTAACATAAACTGCAATAAGACCCTACCCTAAAGATTTTCTGTTTCCATTACAATGTTCATTCTCATTAGCCTTTAAAAGCTTTGACAGTCAAACAAAATGTTTATTTGTCTAAATACACATTAAGTACAACAGTAACAGATCCCATCGCGTAAACAAACAACAATTTATCAGTCTCTTATTGTGTACCCTTATGCTTCATTTCAGATGCTGTGGTCTGTCAGGGGCAAAAAGACATCTTTGACAAGAGTTTCGGTGATGTAGGAAATATAGAGGTGACTGATTTCATGAAACTGTTCGATTTTGATCGGGGGGACAATGGCCCAGCTCCTGATGCAGGTACGACTAATCAGAATTACTAACCAAATATTTGACAAAATTGTAATAGTAAATATGTGTATTTCTGTTAAGCTCAAAAGCTAACTCATGACTACAGTTAAAGTTGCAAATGAAATGTCCATACATTGAAAATGTATTGAAAAAAGTGGCTTATTTAAGTTTCCTGTCCAAACTTATTGTTTTACAAACATTGCTTGAAGACATCCTGACCGAGCCGGCTTCCACGTCCACTGCCACACTACTCTGGACACCTGACCCCGACACGGATACCACAACCCAGGCCACGGGAGAGAAAACAACCGCACCTGGAATCTTTTTCTATTTTTACACATTTTCCCACCGGTTAACCACACAGGCTGACGAGGACCCAGACACCAGCACTGACCTGGTTACCAGTGAACCTGTCAACATCCAAATGGTGCGCCCCAAGGTTAGGTACTCCACAGCTCTGCAAACACCTTGACCACTATCCAGTATGCACTGTATCCTTGTTAGTATACGTAAGGGGTAAATTTTCGCAATTATTGTTTGATTAATTAGCCAGTTGACTGATTATTGACGGCCTAATGTAATGTTTGACTTTATTTATTTAATAAACACTGATGAATAGCGCAGCAGGAATATATTAGCTGATGGAGTGGTTTCTCTTTTCAGGCCGTTATCCTATGTGTAGACCGGGAGGAGGTCATTCACAAAAATGCAGTGAAGGTGGAGTTAAAATATGCATCCACCTGTGTAAGTAGTGTCTTTAATATACATCACTTTACATGTATTTTCTGTCCACGTAACAGGGCCCGTTGCAAACAAGCTTGCTACGACCCATGACTTCACACACCTAGAGTTGGAGACAAGAGTACGAATGGTTCCTCAAGCTAGAGAGTTCAGTCTATGCTAGAGGAACAAGATAATTGTTTTCCTTGTCTGTAAGGATATTGTGATGACCCGAGTTCGATTCCCAGCTAGGGCAAGTAAGACCTTTTTCACATTTAAGACCTTTTTCAGTATTTCTATACTTGCCCAATGCCTCCAAAGACGCAGAACTGGTCACTACTAAAAGCATGGCTAAAGGCTTTTTATCTCAGGGAATCCAAACAAAGGCAGATGAGAAAGTGCTAGAATTGAAAGAAATGTAGTCCCCAGGTAAACATTGGGAAAAACATTGGGTCTTATTTTTCCCCAAAGTATGTTTACATTTTACATTTACTTTTTCGTTTCTTAGCAGACGCTTTTATCCAAAGCGATTTGCAGAGTTTACAAATTCTACATTCATTCATTTATACATCTGGATATTTTTACTGAAGCAATTCAGGTTAAGTACCTTGCCCAAGGGTACAACAGCGGTGGTGGGACTTGAACCAGCAACCAGCAATTTTTTGTTCGCTTTTAAAGCACTTCTGGAGCAAGCTTGTTGGGGAGATAAGATCCCAAGAAGCACCAGTTCTGTGGAACAGTTCCAACTGAAAGGACTCTCCCCATGTAGTCTGCTGATGTAACTGCGCCACGGGATTGATGTGGCGGAGACACTCCTGTGTTTATTTTATAGTTTCTTTCTGTCCAGCTCCGTCCTGTGAGAAATTAGCGAAGTGCTACATGCCCAGCCCTGGAAAGGGCTCAAATCGCTCTCTCTCCGTGGACTCAGTGGTATTTCTCTGCCATGGAAATACCACTTCTCAGCATCTAACATCAAGGCAATCACAGCAAAATGAACAGCAAACGTTCAATGCAACATGCTGTATGGGCGACAGTAAGACCACACAGGATGCCTGGAGTTTAGGGGTTCTGTAAAACCTGATGCTCGGAGCTTTTTCACAATTCTGGTGGGTTCTGTATTCAGTGGCATGGTGCAGACTGGTACTGCAGGTACATGCTTACTCTGCTGTGGTTGATCAGAAAGACAACCTGAACCAACTATGGACACAAAGGTCTCAGAAAAGGTTATAGCAACACAGCTTCTGTCAAACGATTTGTTGGTTTGTTAGCTTCAGACTTGGGATCCTCTATTTTACTTCGATTCTTCTGTCTAAATGTAGTTTTTTGACCCGGCCATTTTGCTACAACATCTTTAAATTCAGTATTATAACTTTTTGACGTCCCTCAGGGATCAGTAGGGAGTCCCAACCTATTCCTTATATATTTGTTTTGTCCCATTGATACATAATCGTTTCTGTTCTGTTCACTGTTATGAAAATTTATTTATAAATTCATATTAATCATACACCTGTGTCTACGGCTTTTTCCACCTGAAATTTTCCGTGAAAATGAGAAGGCTGCTAAGCTTCAGTGCGGCCGATTGGCGGCTGCCTCCGCTGTTCCACAGCTTGTTAAGAGCTGAATGCAGTTACTGCCTCTCAGTCTGGATTTCATTACATACAGTGTTCGGTATGTCCTGTGTGTTCTTTACATTCTCTGGGAAGCCGTCCAATGTGGTGATGTCACCACGGTCAGCTGGGAGGAGGGTGTGGTGGTGTTGTGTTCTATTCAGCCATTGCCCTGTACATAAGGGTGCAGAGGTGTCCCTCTGAGCTTAGGAGTTATTCTTTGGAGATAGGGATTGGTGTGTGTGCGTGAGCGCTTGTCTGCAATTCCCGGTTCAGAGGTTGTCTGATCTATTTAACACTACTTGCATAAAAAAACAGTGATATTTGTTTTTTTTTTAAGACAGGTAAGTCCTAAAACAAACTTTCTGTTTTTCATACAGCATCTCACAAGGCAGAAGGCATATATGGGCCACGTCTGAAACCAAAGGGGAAATAGCTTACTAGACAGTTCAGACGACTGGGTCAACCCAGACTGAATAAAATGCTTCTCCTCTACCCCTTAGGAGGAAACCAGTGCCAGGATCGGAGACTTCTTAGGACGCCTGTGTGAAGACGACTGCAAGCATATCGAGATCTTCCAGGATGACAACTCTAAACAATTAATTGTTTCGGGCGAAAGCATTGAAGGTGCATTTAAAGTCCACTTTTACCCACCCCTTTAAACAATCCCACTGACTTATTTGTCTACATTTAAATATTAATTTTATTGCGTTAAAATTTAGTTTTTTTTTCCTCTAAAGCTCCTCACCTGACACGTCTTTCCTTGCAGCTAATGCAATGGCCATGGCCCAGAAGTTCAAAAGCGACGGCGTCAAAGAGAAGGTATTGGCTCATTTTAAATGTGCAGCGCCAAAGAAAATAAAGCTTGAACATTTCAGCTCCACCCCTACCAGGAATCTTCCCAGCCCCTCCACAGAGAGCTGCTGATGTCAGCAACATGTTACAAAGCAGCACCAGTAGGGCCCCCATGCAATGGAAGTAATTTCTACGTGGGTGTGAGAAGGAGTCAGGATCGCCATCTCATTAAATTCGCCGTTCAGCATTAATAGATCAAATGTTTTTGCAGTTATACAAATCTACCATGCAGTCTGCTAATGATACGATGCTTTTGTGTCAGATATTGTCAGCTTTGGCGCTTTGAATGGAGACAGTAACTGAGCAATGTTCCGTCAGCAATCACCATCACTGCATTAGACATGAACATCTCATCATATAGGAATAACAATGAACATAAGAGCAACAGTAATAATAATAATAATAATCTGCTGTCAACCTCCATACAGCTGGGGGTGGTGGATGCGGTTCCTCACTGGGGCAGGCGTTCGTCCAAAGTCCTGGTCTCCCTGCTGGTCACCGGCCTGATCCTGGCCGCTCTTCTCCTCGGAGGCTACGTCCTGAGACACCACTGTGGCCACAGAGCTAAAGGAATAAGGCTGGTCAGTGTCACCGCAGGGAGACGGGCAGTCACAGCCAATCACAAGACAAACTGCATGCCATACTGCTCCTCCATTGCACTGCGTGGTCTCTGCAAGGGAACACAGTGAGATTGCTGTGAAAAGACCTGATGTTTTCATGAGATAAAATGGCTGGGTCTCTGGGGTTGTGTTTTAAATCCAGGTTATGCAACGATGTGTCCGACGATGCCTCCACTTTCTCTTGGCAGGGAAAGCCAACGCTGCAGCTCTATTCAGTTGTCAGCTGACTCATCCAGTTTAAGTCAACAAAAACAAAAAATAGAGTGAGAATTAGTTTCTCTTATTAACTTCGGTCCTAAGGGGCGTGGCCGCATTTTACAGTAAAAGCTAAACTACAGAGCAGGAGTTTGATCATCGTCGGACTTCTAAAACAAAGCAAATGCATGCTGTGTTATGACATCAAACCAGAGCTGAGTTTATTGGGCAGAGTCTCTTCAAAGAGGAGCTGTCTTCCCGATCCTTCCTAAAGCACAGTTCTGTGCGGTTGTAGGCTGAGGAGTCCTTCCAGATGGACGAAGAGAGCCAGGGGAATACCCTGGTGTCCGTAGCACCCCTCCGCCCCCAGGAGCCCCAGCAGAAGCCCAGCGTCAATGGGGAGTCCCCCGATGGCGGGAAGAGCCCGCCGCCCCCCACCAATGGCCACTCAGCCACCAAGGTCCCGGTGTCCGACACAGAGCTGTAAGAGCCCGGCCCGGGCACAGCAGAGCACTCCCACTGCCTCTTCTCTAAGACAGATCCAACCTCCGGGGGACGGGAGAGACAGATGCAGCCCCACACGCATCCACACACACGCATACACACACACGCACCAACACACACACGCATGCACGCACACGCATACACACACACGCAGCCACACACACGCATAAACACACGCGCACACTCACACACACACGCACACACACACACGCACACGCACACACACACACATACACGCATGCACGCACACACACATCCACACGCACGCACACACACGCGCGCGCGCACAAACACACATGCACGCACACTCACACACACGCACTCACACACACTCACGCTCACACGTTCTCTGTATCAATATCCTATACCTACCTTTCTTTCCTCGCAAGTCGCCTGAAAAACTGAATTAGAAGATGAGCACTGGGCCAGGAAAAGGTTGTTGACACTGTTGGTATCTGAAACTATAGTTTGGAAGCCACCACTTGCGTCACACGCCGCTCTGCGGCACTGTGAACAAATCCACCAAAAAGAACGAAAATCAATCCAACCAATAACATAGTTATACATATGTTTTATAATGATTTTTTATTGTTCAGTTTCCAAAAACCTATGTATTGTGCCTTATGGATCTTGGTGCAAATTCTTAATCATCGTAGTTATACTCAATATATTCCTAACTGTTGAAAATCCTTCTGTGAGTTAAATAGATTGAGCTGTTGGTTAGTTATTTGTTAGTTTCCGAATTATATTATTCATATGACCAGTTGTTGGTGATGATGACCAATGATATATTTTGGTCTTAAGCTTGAGGAAGGAGCCGGGGAAAAGATAAAACTCTGATCTTTCAGTTGGTGCTTAATCTGACATCTGCTAATATGCTACGTTACTGCTATGTTATGAACTGTAAAGTAAATCCACAACTCTCCGTGTCATTGCCACAAGGCTTTTTCAGGTCGACCAATAGCATGACGCAAAATACACAAAAGAAGGAGCTCCTGCAGTGACACAGACGTCATGTGACCTGCTGAGGGGTCTGTGACAGGCTTGGGCCGCTCGCCCCTTTTTCATACAACACTTTCCATTATGTATTTTCTCTTATGATTCTTCTTTGTACAGCGTTCCGATGATGTCCATTCTTTGTTAAACACTGACTGTAATCGGCACCGTCTTTGAAGAGCAGACAGAGAGGTGATGTAATGAGGTGCAGAGAGACTCGTACGTTCTCTCAGGAAAACCTTGCTGTGCGGTGTCAGGTCTTGGCCTCCCGCTCACAGATGTGGGTTTCTGAACCTGAACCCAGGGGAGATTCCACAGGCTGACCTCTGCAGGTGGCACAGGGTTCCTGTTACAAACATCTGCCTGGGCCCCCATCCTTCTAAAGCCAACATCTCTCACCGAAGGATCCGGTTGCTGATTGGCTCGGGAACTGAACCACTGATCAGAGAACAGTGCCTCCAAGGGTTTCTGGGGAATGGGACCTGTGGGCATGGTATGGAATGCAATCCCTTGCTCTCAACACATTTTGGACTCTTGCAGCTCCAAGCACATCTTCTCTGATTCTGATCCAACACTCCTGCCTTTGATGGAGTATTAGTGTAAATAGGTGAAGCTGTCGTTTTTATGCTGTCTTTGTCCCTAGACATACTTGCTTTGTCAACTTCAGACTTCTACATCTTCTCTTGTTCGCATGGTATCTGAGAGTTCACTAACGGTTTAAAGACACGTCCCTCTCTGCGACACAAAAAACTGTGTGTGACAAAACTTCTTCTCTCTTATCTTTAGATTTATTGTAGACTTATCTGAACAAATGTTGACATTTATCATACTTTTACCATTTTTTTGTTAGAAATTGTTTTCACGTTTTACTGAGGACTCTGTGATACTTGCTTCTGAAACCAACGTTATCTCAGTGTACCCAATGGAAAATCTCGGGTCATTACATCGTACTCAATGGGAAATCACATTGAAAACAATATAATTCAGTGTACCTAATGGGAAATCACTTTGAACACAGTGTGGAGTCGAGTTTCAAGGACTCATTAAATACACGTGAATATCTTATTTTCTTCTGCATTCTGTTTGCATTACATTGATTAAATGAAGGCCCTTTGAGACTTGGTCTCATTGTCAGTTTCAGTATGTCTCAGAACAAACCAATCTGCATGTCTTAATGTGCCGTATAATCCTAAACCATTTCGGTCTGATTAATGTAAATTTCCACAGGGTTTCCTATTGCTGTCAGAACTGTCAAACCGCAGTTGCAGAATCTGTCAAGCCATGGTTAAAGTAATATATTTAATCATGTGTCCACAACTACTAAATGCAATGCTAATCCGGACGATGGTATGAACAGGATTGCCTGACAGTTAGTCGCAAAATGACAAAACGGTGGATTTGATCATATTAGGTCTCCTCTCATGTAAATTTCAATCTATTTAATAATCGTAATTTAATATAACTTTGAGTAAATCAAACTGATACGCGGACAAAGACAAATTTTTTGTTGCATTGTACTTTTCTTAAATAAAAAGACGAATGGATAGATAGATATGTTTCTCCTGCCTGGAGACCTTATAAACTGATACTGTGTCGATGGCGTTGTTTCCTTTTTGTTTCTATGGAGCAGTCATCGCAATGCATGTTGTCCTTTACATATCAAGGTGACACATATACATCAGTGTGTGTGATGGCTACCACATAAATATCGCAGTGTCCGACTCAGTGTGAACCCACAGCTGTTTCAAGTGAGGCGGACGTAGGCAAACAGATAACGGACAAATCGGCGGCTTGCCGGCTGCCAGCAGACTTGGGCAGCTCAGGGATGAATTCAACACAATCCGCCCAGCCCCTATGCCTACCCAGGCCAAGTCTACGACTGACTTATTTATTTCTGGGCGCCACATTCCCTTTGCTACCCAGTATCCGCGACATAACAGGATGATCATATGACAGTCAGGAATGTTTGCCCAAGGCCACTGAGGTTGAGGTCCCCTCACATGTTCCACAGTGTAACAAAAGCGCTCCAGCAAGGCCACGCACAGCATATCAATGGTCTTTTCAGTCCCCATACGCCCACTGCCGTGCACCAATAATGCCTTTGTATTTCCAGGAAAGCATGAATGAGGGCCGATGGCTGCATGCTGTAAGTGTACAAAATGTGACAGGTATAAACAGCGTGCTGATGAAAAATACACCAGCCTATTCTCGCTGTTCAATGTGCTGAATAACCACTATGAGAAGTATGCAATCGATAGGATGAGGGGAAAAGTTTTTTCAAAGCGAGACATACGAACAAAACATTCAAACGCCTACAACCACGCTGGCAAAAAAACACTGAAAACAAGAAGCAGAGAAGCGAAACCTCAGTGAAAAGCCGAAGAGAATTTAAGTCATTAATAAAGCATTGCCGCCCCTAGAAGAGGCAGTGTGCTTAAAGTACATTTTGTACTGCATAACTCAGTTCACAGGGCGGGGGTGGGGTCTTTCAGTTCTCCCTGGGCAGGAGAAGAGTGCACAACCCCCAGACGAACCTGGCAGGGAAGGGGCTGCCTGTTGAAAGAAGAGGAAACTGCTCTCCAGCCACAGGGTAAGCCAGGGTTTACCAACAGAAGCCGCCCCTGGCGTGGGTGTGGCCCTGCGCTGTGACAGCCGCGACTCCATTTTCCTCTCGCGCGCGGTTCACTCGTCCCCGCCTCCCCTGACACACGCCCTTCAGACAGGAGCTCACCGAGGTGCAGCACACAGCTCTTCTCTGGCCTCTACGGATCAGACAACGCTGCCCGGTCAGGTTTTCCTCACAGAACAGGCGCGCTGACCTTGATCCTCTCTTGAATCAAACGACTGATTTGCTGAATCTCCCAAAACTTTTTTTGCCGACCGTAGCATTTATGACATGAGGGAAGATTGATAGGGTACAAACTGTAAATTGTCACATTATACTTCTCTGGAATCATTTCAAATTAATGTATGTCCCCCATTCTGTTCTGAAACCTTTTTTTTTTTTTTTTTTGCATTCTAGAATGCAAAAAAAAGGAAATAAAAAGAATCCCTTTTCCGGTAGACACATGACTTAACATGTGGCTTTAGATGTCCCTAACATCCTGTTTCCTGTTCGCTCTGCATTCCCCAGATGGTTTCCACCTTAGGAGGAAGGACCAGGCATGCTTGGTGTGGCAGTCTAGACTGCAAGATATTCAGAGTTATGAATAACAATGGCAGAGAAACTGCCCCCAAAGTTCCCCCAAAGTAACTGAGAGGCACCCTACTGCCAACTGTGATGTGAATTTCGCAGTGGGCTACGGAAGATTCACATAGACTCTCTTCTAAAATTTAAAATATTTGGATATTTGAATCAGTAAATCAAATACTGAACTTAACTAACTGGAAACAGTACACTGGCAATCACGATGACTCATAGAAAAATATTATACAACAGAAATGATCACTTGTATAACGCCTTAAGAGCAGAGCTGTGCCTGTATAACATCAGACAAGTACGATTTGCAAATTCTGCAATACTTGTTTCCTGTGCTGTGTCAGAGGAATTGGTGAGTATGAGTGGCACAGGGAAGGAAAAAAGGAGAGTGTCCTGAAGAGGTTCGCTGATTGCCCAATGCATGTGGAAAAAAGCAGAAATAGCCCAGTCTGAAAAACCTGTTATTATGGTTGACTCATTTTCCAGGAGCAGCTATGGGAGGAGAGTTTTCTTTTCAGTGCACCCGAGCCTCCCGTCTGGAAGCATTACGGTTAAGTTGTTGGACCTGCCACAAGTACGTTACAGGTTGAAATCTCACTGGGGACTTAAATTCTGTCATTCAAGGGTAAAACATCAATGTCCCCAATGAGATCTGAACCCGTATTGGGTTTTTTTTTTGCAGTAAATATCCAGACATAAGAAAAAATCCACATTACATCTTGATAACAATAGCCTTAGTCTATCTGGGCTTTGGGTCAGGCTCTTAGAAATCAGTCAGTCACAACCCTCAGAAACAGTCACATGGGATCAACCCTTTATGCTAAATAATTTCTTCTATAATGGAGTAGGAGGGTGGACAGTAAAAGGATGTGTTTCTATGATTGAGAGTAGGAGTGTGTGCTTCTATTATGGAACATAGGAGGGTGAGTTCCCACGATGGACATTAAGGGCATGCGTTTCTATAATGAAAATAGAAAATGAATTAAATGAAAATAACTTCTTTACTTTAAATAAAATTCACACAAGAATAAAATTGAATCGATGGAGAGTAAACACAGGGATAAGAAAGTCTCAGTGGCATGCAGCCATGACACCCGCCTCCAGGCAGCCCTGGGGACACGCCCAGGCTGTCCCAGAATGAAGGGCAAGTTGTGGAGCCCACACCTAAAGTCGTGCCTCATTGTGCACCTGAGTATGGTTCTGCTGATTTTACCACATTCAAGTGCTTGCAATTATGGCTTTGAAAGAGTGCCAGCATGCCATCCTAAAAAGAGAAGTTGGTTGTTGCTTCATTCTTGAGTTTAAAAACTGATTTATTTGAGGTTTCCCCAGAAAGGGGAAGAGTTCTTCTATTTTTGTTGTAGTTTGTTTGTGTTACTATGCACAGTAAAAGGCGTCAAAGAACCCTCCGCCTCTCTGTCACAGGCCACTCCCCAACTGGGCACGCCCCAGCGCATAATAATAATTTATCAGAAATAAATCGTTACAATATGTTTTCACTGGAATGCTTTGACTCGGTTCTTGGCTATGCCGAACAACCTTCCCAGCATTCCGTTTCAAAATGGAATCCTTGTCTAGGCAGTTACATAACTGTACTTCGCACTGTGGATACTGCTGATAAGTGGCTTACTGTTATTTCCGTCCACTAAAACGTTTTCATCCATGGCCTTTTCCCTTTTCCACTGAAGAGATCAAACCCCTTGTTGTAAGCATCATATCGTTGTCTCTTAACTCCTTGTTCACGTCCATTTCTGATGTGGGCATGCTACAGGGACGCACACTGTAATATTAAACATGTGCTTTTGCCGACATTATTCAATTATGAATTTTGCGTTAGATTTTGAAAAAACGGCTTAACATATTTCATACATAGACACCGAGTGTGTCACCAATGTATTTTGTTAAGCAGGTGTGGCATTCCATTTTTTCCAGAAGAGCCATGATCAGGTGTTCAGAAGCACTAGGAGAAAAGGGAAGTGAGCTCCCAAATATTGTGGGCTGATAGATTTTGATTTTGTTTGGTCGATCAGCTAATCAGTTTCGATGCACCATATTGGGTTTGAAGATTAGTCTGCGTTGTTATCTTGCGTTGGTTTTTTTGGGTGTTTTTTTTTCAGACACAAGAAGATGCTTCAACCTTCTACCACAGCTGAGACAACGTGAGCCTTGATGGTCTAGATGGGATGACATGCAGGACGTCGGACATTGATGGGGGGAGAGGAACAGTGTGGTGGGCTGAAAAGTGCGCCTGTCAAGAATTCACCCCTCTGACGTGCCGAGGGCGACTTGCTAGAGCCCTCCCATTTCGTAGGCAGAAGTGGTCTTCTCAGGAGTGTGGTAGTGGGAGAAAGAGAGTTTATTTTCCCTTGTCATCCACTCGTGATAACTTGGACAACCCCGTAATAAAAATATTCGTAGTAATAGATAGGGTTTACTCTCTTTGTATTCACTTTGTATCGAAACATTAAGTCAAGGTTTTGTGGGTCACTACACAATTAAGAAAGGGTTGGGAACAATATATCATCAATATAACCCTAAGTTCCCAATTTAGTTCCTCAAGTTATCTGGGGGAGTTTAACAAATTGAGATCTGTGACTATCCTAAGTAAGGGAGGATGTGTGCAAGCCAGTCGCCTCCTCATCACAGCTGGGTGTTAACTGACACTGGCCCTTCCTTTGTGTTGCGTTGTCAGCGAATTGTGGGGATTTCAGGAAAATTGCAAAACTTTGCCAAGGACCCTGGTGACCGTTGATTATCCACTAGTCATCATCCAGCTAATGCAATCTGATATTTGAAATGAATACAATCTGGAAAATGTATTTGAAATTGATTTAACAAGAATAACAGTAAAATTTCACATACTTTACAAAACCGAAATACTGTTTGTATTATTAGAATAATAATAACAAAACTTTAAGAATGTAATACCTTGTAGAGATTAACATCGGTAACAGTTTTATACATCTTTAGAACATATTGATCATGTCTGCACGAAGTTTTTATTAAACAAATCGACACTTTAGTTAATAAATACCGCCATCTGCTGTACAGCGTTATATGATTATTCATGTTTACCAGTAGTACTTGAACAAACAGACAATTTCGTTTAAGGAAGAAGCAGGCCAGGTCAATGTAACAGATTTATAAAAAAGTATAGGGAGTCTGAGTAATCGGGGTAGCAACAAATTACACTTTATTGTAAATACCATTATTTACAAATGATCAAAATTAAGGTGGGCTTTCCTGCAGACGAAATCTTCAGAGGTGTATGCTATATAAAAACAAAGGGATATGTTTCTCTATATAGTTATGTTTATGGTTAATTTGATTTATTTTTGGTTTTACGTTTTAGTCGACTGTAAATATAATGTCCTGGAAACATCATTCCAGAGTAAAAATGTCTGAAAACGCAGGATATTGTAGACAAGCACTTCTTCTAAAGCGCAGTGAAGGTTTTTATCAACAGACAGGTCAGAATTTATTTTCTCTAGGTGTCCCAATATCAGGAAATATTGTATGCCAATTACCGTGAAGACAATTTGAAACCTGAAAACAAATGTCCGAGTTTATTTTCCATAGGAAAATTATTATAATTATATTATCATGAAATGTTACAAATTCGTGGTCCTAAGTATATATTTTAGAAATAGTTAAAAACACAATTGGCAGGAATTCAACCGGGTATACAATGACTTCTGTGTTGTTTCAGTGTCTTCACATTTAAAGGCAGCATCGAGTTATTCGAGACGTCATTGTGTGGCGCTTCTACCGTAATGTATTTTCAAATCGCGCAAATTAAGTAATTAGTCTATTGCGGAATAAGCGTTTGCTCACTTCTCCGCAGTCGTAGACACAGGTAGTACATGTAAACTCCACATCCATATAGACAGTGGGCTTTATTAATCATACTATCATTTTCAAAACTGCTATTATGAATTGGTTAAGAACGGTTTAAGAATCGTTAGTGATTCTTAAAAATGTATATTTAGTCTCTTCCGACAAACGAGCCACGTCGTAGCAAGTCAAATAGACAAGCCACTACGTGATGTGTATTTGACGTGTTTTATGCAGCACATCCTTAAAAACACTAATTAACATATTATTGCCGATGCAAGTAGAAAAGGGTTAGCGATTAATTAAACATTTTTTGTTCAGAGGAAGTACCGCGTTGCATCTATTCTTAATACGAACCAAACATGCGCTGTAGGCAGAATTTGCTAGCACATATGCATTTACAGTTGGGTTTCCAATTAGAATTTGGTGGACGAAGTGACCAACGTGGAGAGGATTTGGGCGTGGCTTCAGTTATTCGCTTAGAAAAAATCTGGAAAAAGAATGCGACAGAACGTTTCCACTCTCCTGATTTTACGTGTTTGCGCGTTTCTTATACAGTGACGTACAACCTCTAGCGAAAAGTAGTCTTCCGTGTATACCTTCTTTATCCCTATCCCCTTTTTAATTTAACAACAGTATATACTGTATATATGTCTTACAATATAAAGAATCTACTGAAAATAGCTTATACTTGGGTCAAAATGGTATCCTTTTCTATTTTAAATATACATTTAAAATATTCGAAAAGAACACAGATAAAGTGACAACAAATCAGTATTTTACAGAGTCATATCATAATTAAATATTCAGGAAACAGTCCGCATAGCACAGAGCTATAATCTAACCCAGTAGATGCTGGGTTTTTGTCTATTTGGACATTTTTGATTCAAGGGACTGCTAGGGTGTTGTACAGTGTCTTAATTCATTCAAATAATCTTTATTTTTATTCCACCTCTATGTAAAAAAAAACAACTTCCAAAGAGTGAGTAATTTACTAAAAAGAAGGCTTCATTTTGACTTTATAATAACTGAAGTTGACATTTTTACAGACCTCTCTCTGCAACTTTCTATATATCAGAGTATGTCATTTTTTTAGGAAAGAAGGGGAATTGCTTTGCATATGCTATGATGTTCTCTACGTCCTATTTACAAATTGTACTGATTAGTATAGTCCCTGTGAGATCTCAAATATTTTTTTTTTCCCCTATCCGTTTAACCTTATAAAGAGTCCAGGTCATTTACATAACCCCATATTTTAATGAACAAGGATCAGACACCTGAAATGCAAATCAAGCCACCCTAAATTCGCATTTCTATCGTATTTAAAGTATGCAAAACTATAAACAGTGGCGAACCTTTGCAGAAAACGTATCCCTTGCAGCGGCTCCATGTTTCACTAATGATTGCTTGTGTCTTTTTCTCCTCAAGCCAGAATTCGTGAATTGACTTCGCTGCCATTTTCTTCGGATTGTCCTGGTTTTCCGTAGGTAACCCCTATTTTCATTGGTGTATGGAAATCTGACAGAAAAGGCTTCACGACTGTCGGTGAATGGTTTCAGGGAAAGATGTAAACAATGCTTTGTCCGAATATATTTCTTTAAAAGTTCTAAACACAAATACTTTAATGAAAAGAGCCCAGTTCTTAATTAATCCGTGTTATGTAATGTCTATCAAATATTTATTTCCAACAGCCTGATTTTAAACATAATATATTTATGATATTTATCATGAGTGGCATGTCTGCGACTTAAAATTTGTCTTTTATACTAATGTTGGTTACTAGAATCAGCTGCTGAATTCTAACAAGTATAATTGTCCCATCTCTTTCAAAAACAATGGCCCGAACTAGAGTTTGAGACGAGTGGTTTCCGGTAAAATGGTTCCCAGGACCACGTGATACCATCCAATGTTTGTAAACATGCGTCAACCGCATGTGATTCTGACGTCGGAGTGAATTTTATTTTGTCGGTCGACCAATCAGGGAGTGGGGGAGTGTACGAGGGAGGGATTTGTATGGCGCACAGTGGAAAAACCGATGTGGATACAGCAATAAGGCAAAAGAGAATGCTGTAAGATTGGACATTATGCGAATCAATTGGATGAATAGAAACAGGTGATGGTCTGGTTGTTCAGATGAGTCTGCTGTAGAATTTCCCCATGGGGATAAATAAAGTACCTATCTATCTATCTATCTATCTAGAAAGACACGTGTAGATGCGCGACAGTCTTCTTCGAACAGGAACATGTGTATCCAAGTAAGTGATTTATTATTATTAGTATATTTATGGAAAAATTAAATATGTTTAACCCCTGAACGCCAAACAATTCAAGTTAACGCAGCCACATACGTCACGCACGGTGTGTTATATGTAATATAAGTGGTCCACTTGCGTTGATGTTATTATGGATTCTGTAATATTGCCATACTTATCATGGTGGGGTTTTTTATTTTATTTTATTTTATTTATTTATTTATTTATTTTTGCGAAAGACTAAATACCACTGTGCCAGATAAATTACTATTGAGATAATAGGAACGGATAATTCCAGAAGGAACAGTAGGCCTACCTGCGTAAGATGCTGGTAACTGGAAAATAAATCACGCCTTCAGGCAACTAAGTGTAGCTAGTCGTTTTAAAACGAGGCATCCCATAAGAAAACAACAACAACAAAAAAGAAACGAAGAACTTAAAAAATGGAGTGGGATAAAATGTTTCCCTGGAGATAGGTAGTCGGAATACATCTTGGCTTGGCAGAAAGGATGTTACGCAGTTCATATTGGGAACGCGCATTCGCGAATAAACCACAAGCGCATTAATATTTAAAAAAAACCTGGGAAATAAACAAATTAACTCAATTTCAACTAATTTCTTGAACGCATTTAAGATCGTTAGTAAAAAACAAAATATAAAAATGATAGGTGACAAAGGACATCAATATTACTCTTACAGAATGCTACAGTTTGTGAAAGGGATAGAATCAGCGGTCTGGTTTGCTCGCGGATCTTGGTCTGAATACATGCATAGGTACTTTTAAATGTTTAATCCAGGGTCCAAATTTAAATTAAGAAATAAAAAGCTTAAAAAATCACAGTATTATTTTTTTGTTTAGTATGGACGGAATGATTTAATTTTCATTTATTTTCAATTTTAGGATAAGCGAAAGAGTAACGATAACAGTTCGTGTTTGTATATGTAGTTCTTTATGAATGGTATTTTAAACAAACATTCCAGAAAAGTATAAAAAGTGTCTCATGCAAAAAAAAAAACCTAATGCGCACTTCTAAAAGATGCACAAAAACAAGACGGGAACATGCTATTTATTTTAGAAACACAGGGTGTCGCTGTTATGCAGATTTGATCGGTTAAGTCATTTTAAGCATCTATCTTAATAGCTGGTGGTTTCATATGATATCATATAGTCTTATATCTAAATAACTTAGACGTGTACTTTATTAAAAGGTATGTGGAAAATACTTAAAGCAACTACTAAAACATTCCACATTATTGAATCTGAATAATTGATTCACTGTATTCACTGAAAACAAAGGTAAAATGTATGTCGTTAATCCCACTATGAAATAAAATAAAAATCCATGTTTGGTCAGAAATGCTAATTATACTAATTACAATAGCCTTTCATAAGAAAAAAAAGTTTTTAAAGACTTCTTATTTGACCATATTTGACCATATCCGACCAGTTGGTTGTCAGGCTCTAAACCCAAAGCTTTTGAAGAGTATGAAACCTAAATGACCAGGTTTACCTTTTCACAATGGGAGTTCAACACAGCTGGCGTGATGTAGTGGCTAACGTTGGCTAAGAGGCCGTACAGCATCCAGCCGCTGTGTTCGGGGGAGAGAGGCACGGTGCAGTTTTGAGAACGATCGTATCATTAGTGAAAGGAGTCTGCAGGGTCCTCCTAGGCAGGAGGAATTCCAAAAAAAAAAGGAAAAAGAACTCTCCATTCGACCCTCCAGCCAGTAATATGAGATGGGAGAAAACGTTTGTCGTTCTAATGAGTGATCTCAGAAGCAACAAAGCCATCAGAAACTGAGCAAAAAAATGATTTCTGGCAGAGCATACATTAGCCCTGAACGATGACATGTCAGTACTTCTCCGAAAGTAGAGAGAATTTTGAAAAAAACAAATTAAAAGTTCAAATTTCTGTCGGTGATGCAGTCTCTTCGTAATGGACGTAAAAAGCCCCGTGTTAGAAAGCCTAATCCTTCTGTCAAAACAAAATGAAATCAGAGACCAGAATAAAAACAAACAAAATCTGTTGACCGGTGTCTGGTTAAAAATTTAACAGTTACACAGTTTAAAAAAAACAAACAAGACCAGTCCTCTTGAAAGGGCTTTCAAACTCAAAAGCAGTAATAACTCGACACCCACTCACGTCACTGTCAGGGTCTTGTACGGCTGATGACGCAGGGCAACGGGCATGAGTCAGGACAGCCGCTGTCACACATGCCCGCCGTAACGAGCCCAACATCACATAGCTCCTAAAAAAGAGAGGTTTTCCTTCTGGCTTCAATCTTCACCTTCGGACATTGCACAGACAGGGAGGTGAGAAACAGTGGCAACTGTCGTGCCCCCAGCTGACCAGCAGAGGGTGCCAAAAATCAGGTGATGTGACAGTTTGGCATTGCTTGGTGACCTGCCACAGTCACATATATATATATATGTACAGTATATTGATATGGCGTATATGCAACGTCAGTTTAACACGGGCGTAATTAGTTACTCATGTATATCCTAGGATCCATTCTTCTTGTGTAGCAAGTAACTCCCAGCCATTGTGTAAGTGTGGCATTCTCTTGTTTGAATGACTGATTAATGAAAGTAGGCGCCATTCCTGTGACTAGATGTAACTGCCCCACTTTCAGAGGGAAAAAAGAATGTGTGACCTCAATAGACATCGTAGCTGCTCTTTTGAGAGGTTTTCCTCTATAGCACAGAAAGCATTCTACAAATCGACTTTATCAAGATCTCGAATGCCCTCTCCATGTCCAGATGTCAATAATTATTGTGACCCTCTATCAGTATATAACCTCAAGTCAGGTTGGGGCGGGGGTGTGTGTGTGTGTGGGGGTGGTATTGGAGCCATCTGTTGATCTCTGATGGAGGACGGAAATAATAGGCGCCAGAATTTTTGTTCTAAATGTTTGTGCCTTTCCTGTCGCCGATTCAGTCGAATGAGGGGGATAAAACAGAGGAGACGGCTTTTCCAGCCAGCGGTTTTAACTAGTCCTTGGTGTCTGAGCGTGCGACACCAGCTTGGTTTTACGCCTGTGAAAATGCTGCCTCTTCGCCTTTAAAGCAGAGCACCCATCTCGTCGGCAGGAGATTAAGGTTTAGGAAGTGGGATACTGCTGAGAGATGACACCGCTAAAATTAACATCCACTGTCTGGTGAATGATGGGGTATAAATAGACAGGAGGAAGAGAGAACGCAGGTCACGATAGTGTATGAACGTTCTATGCTCTTATCAGACCCGTTTATTTACTTCTTTTAAAATAACTTTGCCTTGCATTTCGCAGATACGTCTGCCTGAAGTGTAGTGCGCTTGCTGCCAGAAGTCACATTAGTTTGTGTAAATATTAGTAACTTTGGGTTTATTTTGGTCATTCCTAGTCTTTTGAAGTCCAGTGTGGAGTACATGAGGATGATATGCATGTATTAATCATTTACAGATATCATTAAATTGTTTTCAGATAATTCATAAATGGACATATATTTCTGTAAATGGACATGACGCAATTTAAAGATATCTGTAAATGGTTTCAGGATTTCTGCAAATATATAGGGAATGATTTTAGGATCTGCAAATACACGGAAAATGATTTTTAAAACATCTGTAAATGTTTTAAAGATATCTGTAAATGACTTCCAGATATCTTTAATTCAGTTTAAGATGTATTTAAAAGATTTAAAAATGTGTTGCTTTTAAGTCTTGTTTTAATGACCATTCAAAGATATCTTGAAATAATTTAGAGATATCTGTAATTCATTTAAAGATATCTTTAAAATAATTAAATATATCACTAAAAGATCATTTGGCTTGCCGTCCAGGTCTTGATGGTAGCAGGGAAAACGCTCATTGATATCTTCGATGTTCCCCTTTCTGTTACAAGATCACTGGCTTTGATCTGCCAGATCCTTGGAATTTCCTCCCAGCCAGTGGGAGGTGGGCGGGCTGAGAGACGATTGTTCCGTCGATAACCTTCCCATGCCATGCCTGTACAAGTAATGCAAAGTTCTCCATAGCCGGCATCCTAAAGTTGCGGGCAGCAGCATTGTTTGCCAACCTGGAGCCTGTGGAGGTAATGCTCCCTAATCCGAAAAGGGGCGAAAGTAACACAAAGTTGTTTTGTTTCAGGCGCTCTGTTCCCGGAGTGTGCCGAGAGCTTCAGACTAGTAATGCTGGTCGAGCCAGCGTTCGCACTGGTGAGCCCTGACTGGTAGATACACGGACGGCGCTTCTGCGAGGCCTTCAGCGGGGCCTTCAGCTGCTCGGTCCGCCTGCCTTGTGATCTCGAGTCCCCAGGGACAGCGGCTGCTTCAGAGGCCTTGGCTGGCCTGGTCCCATCTGTTCGTCCTCCAGAACAGGGCAGGGTCTGTTTAGCACAGGATAAGACCATTTCCAGTCCTTTCCAGCTCCGCCCATGTTGACAGTGCGATGGTAGGGCACGACGGGGGTATCCCACTATTTAAATGGTGATGATGGTTTGTCCTGGAGAATCCTCGACATGGGAATTAACACACTTGAGTCAAAAAAGTTGACCAAATTACCAACAGATAGTTAAAGAAAAACAAAAAAAATGTTTTTTCATCTAGTAAACAAAGACAGATTTTTTAATTACATTCAGCTTCAACTGGTTATCTTTAATGAAAGTATTCATACATTTCTGTATGTATGTAGGACTTTAGCTGTTGTTGTGACTTTTTGCCCCACCGGCTGGTTTCACCGACGCATACAGTAAACTGTATCTCTAACCCCTCCATGCTGAGGCACTCAAGCTGTTGCCTAATTTAAGGGTTTTTTGCCTTCATTGTCTCAATGAGTGCCCTCCATCATCCAGTTAAACCTAGTGCTCTAACCTTTAAGAGGCTTACTCTTCTTTGCGCTTTTGTCACCCACACCGCCCCCCTCCCACCCGCAAGTCCTCTCACACCCCCATGCAGATGGCCTGGCCCTACATGCCCGTTCTCACGTGCCGTCCTGTGCCAGTGCCGGCCGTAAGCAGCGCATGATTGGGGGTTCTCCTGTGAGGCCTGACTAGGTCTGCTCACAGACGGCAGGCGAGCCGCGGCGCTAGAGGGAGCGATGTCCTCGTTCTCTACTCCGGCCTTGCTCAGAAACCCGGCGGCCTGGCTGCACATCTCCAGGACAACGGCCGGCGCCATCGCAGTGACTCAGACCCCAGGCAAGGCACGCTCCTTGTCGTTTTTCCAATAAAACAATGCGGCCCGGAGAACTGGACTTTGCATACATTTGGTTTGCTCCGTCGCATACTTTCTCTCCCTCCATATTAAGGCCGAGTTATAAAACCAACTTCCAGATAATATATCCAGTGTCTCAGGGAGAATTTAACCAAGTTAGCCGCTGCAGGTAGAGAATTTGTTTAATTTCGCCGATGGGTTCAAATCCTAAATTAAAATCTTTATGCACACAAGCAAGCACCAAAAAAAAAAAAGAACAAGAAAAAAAGGAGAAGGCAGCTTAATTAGATCACGCCGGACAATATTAATCATTCAAATTGATACATTCTTACCCTTGCACTTTCTGTTCTGTTTGCATCAGCAAAGCTACTTCTGCGACATCCGTGTCGTTACGGTCGAACAGTAAGGATAATAAGGGCCGCCACTTTGTCATTATCTAGGCACAGCTTTATCTGGAAGTAGGGAGCTGAAGGCTTGGTTACCATTTATCCTCAGACCCAAGGGAACACTGTGTACAACGGAAATATAAAGTCCTGAGGAATGAAAAGAACTCAAGGAAAATTGGAGGGGGGGGGAGGGAGGGAAAAAATGACGTGAATGGCCTCTGATGATTGGCCGATCTTGACTCCAATGTATTGGTTTCAGTGTGGGCCACCCCCTCCCAAAACAATCTGCCAACTTCAGGGAACTCTGGTGTACTGCCAGCAAGCTCTGAAGCTCATTGGCTTGACATGAGAACAAAACCAAAAAAAAAGTGCACGTCCTTTGTCTGACTTTCAAAAACGGAATTACCTAGAGTAATGAACTGGAGATATCTGACTTCATTTTACAGCGTTGTGACAAATAACAACGGACAACGTCTTGTGTTAAACAGTTGTGAAGTTGATTGCCCGCTTGTGAAATTGAAGATGAATTTTGCTTGATCCAGGAAATACCATAGCTTCTTTAAATGGAGAATTAAATAAGAGTAAGATGTACTGACTGAACCCAGTTGTCTAAAATTGGCCAACATTCAACCATTAACCTGCAAGGGCTTTGTCTCCAAATCTCCTGAAAGACTAAATGAAACTGTTCTGAATGACACCAGAAACAAAGGGGCTTTCCCTTTAAGAAACTGGAAATGTCTTCTGTTTTATTCAACTACGGTTACACACAATCACTGTGTTTGCATTATACAAATGTTGTTACAGTGGCTTGTGGGCAGATGTGGCTATAAGCTTTGGTTTTCAATTTTCAAAAAACTATAATAAATAAGGATTGCTTCTGCTTCTCCAAGCCTCCAGGCTGTGTTTGATAAAATTAGTATTTGCTGGCTAAAAAGGCTGTGGGGTCCTGATGGAGATATCCTTAGATCCCTCCTCCAGGGTTGCGAGTTCTAGACCAGGTCCGGGCTCTGCAGATAAACAGAGAGGGGAAGTTCTTCTGATTCCGTGTCATCACTGTCGAGCGGGTTAATTTCCCTTTTGAGTGAAAAAAGTGGGGGGAAACTAGCGCCTTCCCTGCCTGGTGCTCTTTGACACGTAGGCGGATTGGGGATCTGAGATTTTCAGGTGTTGCACAGGGGACCGTTCTGAATGCTCTGCTGCTTCACAGCACAGAAACAGGGATACCTGACAAACCTGTTAGCCTCTCGGCCCAGGAAAAAGCTTTCAGGACAACCGAACGTACACAAAAAGCCTGCCTATGGATGAATGAAAATGCTATGTTCTTTGTAAAGCCATAGAGGTGGGGGAAAAAGGCTGGTGTCTTCTGTTTGCTCCTCGAGCTTGTTGGGCTTGGGCACTGGGTAAAAAAAAAAATGCGTCAGAGTGTCAGGTGGTCAGTTAAGGCTGTATTCGACTGCATAACACAGCCAGCGTCTGCCAATCCGCAAACAGTAGCCCGCTCTCGCCGGAAGGGTTGCAGGCCTGTACGATCACCCTCCGGGCGTCGGGAGGCGGCCAGCGCTGTGGTCTGTCGTGAGTCACCTGATTGGCGCAGGTGAATACTGAGTGCAGGTAGGGTGCCTCTCTCCTGTTCTCTTCATCCTTGTTGTTGAGCTTCACCTCAAAAGGGAACAATGTGCCTTTAAAACCAGTCGGTTGTCAGGTGACTGAGGAGGCTCGGTCAGCGCGGCTTGCAGGAAGAAACCAAACGAGCCTGAGAGCAGCAGCAGCAGGAAGAAAGAGCCAGGGAGAGGGAGAGAGGGACGTGGGTTAAGCGAGCGAGGGGGAGAGCGGAGAGAGCTCGTGAGACAGCTGTGGCCCTTTAACGGGGACTCTGGCTGGGTGTCTGCTGGCCGGAGTCGCTGGAGAAGCTTCAGTGGCATGTAGCCGCGGACACCAGGGGAGAGCGCTCACAGAATTCAGTGCTGCGTCACATCGAGGCAGAGAGACACCGTGCGTGTGCGTCTGGGCGTCCGTTTGTACGCGTGTCCGCCCGTCTGTCCGTCCGTCCGCCCGCCCGCCCGTCCGTGAGCGAGAGACGGCTTTGTCGTTAGCGGTGAGGGCGATGCTGCCCCCAGCGCTGCTGTTTCTGCAGCTCGATGAAAATAGAGTGAGAGAGAGAGAGAGAGAGAGAGAGAGAGAGAGAGAGAGAGAAGGGGAGAGGGAAGAGGGAGAAGGGAAGAGGGGAGAGAGATTTTGGATTAGTTGCTACGTCACTTTTTCACGTCAGTGGCAAAACAGCAGCTAAGATATCCAGAGCCCAGACTTTCTGCGTTTCCATCCGAGTGTCGACTCAACTTTTAATGTTGCAGTTCGAATAGATCCCCTTCCCTTTTCTCCGCTGCGCTTTCCTCGGTTCTGCTTCACCGTTACATCCGTCAGAGTTTTCATCTGTGCAGGAGAGCGCTGTGTGGAGTGGCAATATGGATGCTGAAGATGTGACGTACTTTATCTCGGTCGGAGGCAAATCTTTAGCGGTGGATTGAGAGATGGGCGCGATGCGCGCGGTCAACGCAAGGCAGCTTTTTTCTAGAAGGTTCTTTTTCGGTGAGAGGAGGCGCACTGGGACAACAGAACACCAGAACAATCCCGGTTAAAAAGGATAGTCCTGTTTATTATTGCCGTATGGGCTGTGTGCATGCGGACGCCATTGGACGGACATGCAGCGTATGTGTAGTCCGTCAGGCATGTAAATGAACGCGCATTTAACTCTGTACATATCGGCACGTCTCCCGATACCTACAGTATAGGAACACAGAGAATGAATGTCCAGGGATGTTAATACTTAGGGAGGCGGATTGTTTCGCGATGGCGCAGGTACGAATTGCATTTAATGCCACTTTTTTTTTTTTTTTTTGCCCTGCCTCCATCCCTGTAGGACCCTGTACCCCAATGGTAAGTGATCGTGTTCATTACTCTTTAAGCACCTATTCTATTGTGTTTTGTTATTGTACTGTTGATTAAGTTGTGCAAAGAGCAACATTTGTGGGTGGAGGGTTAGTG
>JAOYSI010060099.1:0-24036 GCA_025775065.1 Hiodon alosoides
CTTTAACCAAACTTTCCCAACCCGTAAAACCAATTGCCGTTTCTCAACCCACCACCTTCCGGGCAAATGTCCCCCCCCCCCCCCCGTTCCGTTTCGCCGCACTCGCGTTAGCTTCGCGGCGGGGATCGCCCGGCGACGGCGGAACTCGGTACCTAGCTACGGCCAATCAGAAGAGACAGTCGACGACAAAACAGAAGTCCCTGCTGCTCTGCAGGGGTCTGCATTACACCCATCCCTCGCACACCTCAAACAGGTTCCGTCTTCTTTCCCCGATTGCTTTATTTTCGAGAGCGAGAGAACCCTGAACTGAGACTGGCAGGACGGATTAGGATTACAAATCAGAGCGCGGTAACATATCAAAACGCATGACCAATAAAATTAGAACCGGGCGACAGGAATGGAAAGGTGAGCGTGGGATTAGCCGTCGTACTTAGCTGTGTTTACTTCGTTTGTGCAAACACGGGATTTCCAGCACTCACAAGCACTCAGATTTCTGTAGCAAGTGTGGGAGAAGACATTCAGCCAGTTATTTAACGGGAACTAAAAGCTGAAACCCAAAGGCAGCCGCCTGGATCCATATCCAACCCTACTGGACAGCATTTAGCTGGGGAGTGTGGGGTGAGATTCCAGCAGCTTATTTAGGACTGGGGGAGCCTGTTATATTTATAAAATTATATCCTTTTTAATGCTTGCATCACGTTGACACAGAGTGAAACAACGCAGAGGGAGGGGGAAGGGAAGGAGAAAAATAATTTAAATTAAAATAAACACTTTGGGTTCTCTCGTGACTCAAGACCTCACAACTTGTACATGTAAATAACTTAAAACAACACAGCTACTAGTCCACGGTTACCAGTTTGTTTAGAAAGTTACACAGACTACCGCACACATGCTTGGAATACAAAACTAGAGAAACCGACATCCGACACGCCCTTTGCAGTTCGGGCGTTCCCGAGACCGCTTCGGATTCGGGTCGGGCGCTCACCGTCAGCGTCCACCTCGTTGATCATGTCCTGAAGCTCCGCCTCCGTGGGGTTCTGGCCCAGTGACCTCATCACCGTGCCCAGCTCCTTGGTGGTGATGGTGCCGTCGCCGTCCTTGTCGAACAAGGAGAAGGCCTCCTTGAACTCTGAAAAAAGGGGTGTGTGTGTGTGTGTGTGTGTGGGGAGGGGAGGGGGTTGGGTTCGGGAGAAAGGCCCTTGTCAGTCTATCGTCGCGATCCCTCAGAGACCCAAAAGAAGTACTGCGTTCAGACGTCCAGAAGCAGGCGTAAGTAAAATCGCCAACACCAAACATCTAGCATCTATCGCAACTCCACAGACTCATTATTTCCCAACATCTGTTTAAAAAAAAAAAGGAAAAAAGTGGAGGCAGGTGGCGCAAAATGAGGTCAGCCCCAAATGTTCCAAGTCTAATGCTAACAAGCGCCTTTATCTGACATACCCCGCTGATTGCATTCGAATCATCTGGGAGGTGGCCACTGGCCTCCAACTAATTAAAACCCTTTACGCCACAGCTCCCAGTCTCAGAACCGGGCTTCCTCTCGTGACCCAACAACACAGCTTCATCCGACACCGTGCCTCTCGCTGATACTTACCAGCAATTTGCTCCTCTGTTAGTTGGTCAGCCTGAGAATAAAAAAGGAAGAGAGGAGGAAATAACGGTTAATTTGAGCCGTTCACATATTAAGGCCGCCTGAACCGCGAACAAGAACTTTGTTTCTCCATTAGCTTAGCGGCGAGCCAAGTCTCGTCTTGGGAAAAAAAACATCACGGAATATCCGTGACGGGAATACCCCTCCGACGCACCCCCCCCCCCGTCAGGAACATGAAACCGTGCGATGACCCGGTTACAGTTAGGTGAAAGGAAGCGTTTTATCCATTTACAGGGCGGAGATTTCAGAACCCTCACTCCACCGCTCAGATCAGCAAGCCAGCGCGGCTCTCAACGCTCAGCGAAAACGTAGGCCGAGGCCACGCCCACCCGTTGAGGAAGTTCAAACGGAAAACTGTATCGCGCCAATCGAACCTTGCGACACACCCTCGTGATGAGCGCAAATGAGGAAGCCGCGGGCTTGCACGCTGCTGTGGACAGAGTCTTCACACATCAATCTCTCTGTTCCGTCCCAGCGGACTGAGGCAGACCCATCAACACCCGCGTGGAGCTTCCCCTGTCCATCTGGGCGGCCGCTGCAGGACATTTTGCAGGGGAACGTCCCGCTGTGGTGCGGAAAGCAACCTTCTCCCGGGTGTCCCACCACGTTTTCTGAGCTCAACGGGGCTAGGTCCGACCGATCCGTCACTGACCGCCAGGCTGCCTTAAGCAGAGATTACTGGGTCTGGGAGCGAAAGGCTTACCTGAAGCCTGAAAGCGGTGACAGGAGCGACGTCGCTCTCTTTCCTGCTGCAGGATTAGACCCGCGCAGGGAGAAACTTCAATGGCGCCGTGTCAACTGGAGCTCATCGTGCGTCGACGTGTAAGGTCGTTGCGTTTTGGTCAGCACGTCGCGAGGCCGCCGTCTCGGAGCGAAACACACCCGCCCTCCTCTAGAGGTGAGCTCAAGCGCTCACTTAAGTCTAGCTCAGACGAGACTCGCGAAAAACCCCCTGAACTTACTTCCATCTGAAAGTCAGATCCATCCTGGTAATAAAAGCCGACACCGCGTACACAACCAGATGAGCGCACAAGCACAAGAATTTAAATGTAGGCAACTGTTTGTTTCAGCCACTCGTGGCAGGCCAGCACATACCACGCCGCCAGTACTCTAGACATCGGCCTCTCTCAGAGCAGGACTGGGGTTTCCTCTAACCTCAGGGACAGGAAGCAGTGAGCAAATGCAAATTTTTGAGAAGTAAGCGATCTTAAATTCCAAGCATTTTTTCACATCATAGAACGAAGGTCAGTTCTTCTTTTCCTCAAAACACTCCCACGGTGCGTGCAGGGTGCCTCACTGAGTGACAGCATTCCTCTGGCTCTTGACCAACAGGGCGTTTCCCATAGCTCTGGCACAAGGCTAGCCCTACTGCGGCTATTAACCGCACTCCGACCTGAACGCGTAACCTGTTCTCTCCGCAGTCTGGCGGTGGGCCTCCTTACCGCCACACACACACCGGGCCCACCTCAGGCTAAGAAGCTGCAGGAGGGTGAGGGGGCTGCTCCACAACCTTGCGGCTAATATGTGCCCAGCAGGGTCACAAAAGCAGGTTCTGTGATGTGTGCTCTTCCACAGAACCTCCCATCAGCTCTCCAACTTCTCATTATAAAGAAGCCCTCAGAGTGTGTGCCAGAGTAAAGGCTGTGGAATCCAGAGGACGAGAATGAGTGTTAAAAGCCTACAGCTGTTCTCCTGAAAGTCGCGGCACTCTGAAAGCCGTTCCCCCGTGGAGACGGCCGGCTTCCATCCGTTCCATTTTGTGTCGTAGCATGCTACGTTCCCATGCCCAGGGATCAGAGCTGCTGACCCCCCTCCAAACTTCAGGGTTCAGTGCGAGACAGAGGCCTTTCTCTCTGCAGTGTACCGGAAGGGGTGGGGGGGGGGGACTGCCTCACATCACAACAGAGGGAATCCGACATCATCATCGTTATCGTTATCAACATTAACACCATTACCACTTTGCAACAGCGTGTGGCACCACAGCAAGTTCACCAGACCCGAGACCCATGGGCTCTGACTTGGAATCCTCTTTGTGACTCTTTGTGGTGTCGTCTCCACGGGCAACGCGCTTCACTTCCCTTCAAAATCAGCCAAGCTCATATCCTGGCTTGTAAACCGTAGACGTAATGTGCGCAGTTTTAAGCAAAACCGGAATATGGCTGCCTGCAAACCAGGGACATTTTACGTAATGCGAAATTCTAGAGGGATCTTGAACTAACTGAACGCATACAAAAACAATCCCAGAGAGCTACTCTACTGGATTTCCTCCAGGATCAATTATGTATAAACAAACACCTTTAAAAAATAAAAGAAATGTAAAAATATCCAACCAAAGCCAAACTGCACAACGAAAGCCCATACACACCCCCCTGTTCTGTTGCTAACGTTACTGTAACCGACTTGCAAGACTCAAGGTGCACTTTGAGGGATAAGACTCAAACACGTGACCGCAGCCTGAAACAAAAACCCACGCTCTGAACAACTGACACCACAGAGGGGCAGAGCTGATAAAGGCACACGCCGGCCTATCTGTCATAGCTGAGCAACGTTCAATTTACGGTCCTGTAGCAGGTGGCCGGCCAACCGTTTACATAATTTCTGCAAGCTCTCCGAATGACATAACTAGAATCCCTGGACTTATTAATACTTTTAAAATAACGTACATCATAATCGATGTGCCCATGTGCCATTTAGAAACATATTATAAATATATGCCGATCAGACAATACATGCGGCACTTCCAACATCTGTTCGTTTAATGAGGGCTGTAAACCACACATCCTGCCCTCATTTAGAGTCAACGCGGTTGTACAATGCAGCAACCAAAGATGAGAAAATTAACGGCATGGTGTAAACGTTTGCAAATACAAAAAGGTTAACACCATAATTGCGTGAATAAATCATCGGCGAAGCAGAGAGATACTGTACGTGCGGCACACGCAGGTAGAGGGGAAAGTTTAATTCGTATCAGTGGCTGCTTAGACAGCCAGACAACCAAGTGTACTTTAAAACACGCATGAACTGTCATAACGTAATCAGACACACACACTAGAGATTCAAAAGAATGGCTTAAACAACAGTTGTTATTAACAAAACCAAAAGGCAGTATCTCGATTAAAAAATTCAATTTAATGATAAACACATTCGGCACTCGCTGTCATGCTTCTAAATCTAATAATTTAATTCAGTCACTCAATAAACATGACATGACCCCGTAATCCCAATTTAGTTCAGCATTAATTAAAGGTAGATAAAACTAAACGTCTCGTTCTGCCAAATGCATCTACCTAATCAGTAAGATACCAAAGCCTTCTAAAAAATGCGCATAGTTGTTGGGTACGCTCCATTTTGACGACAGTATCGCATCTCTTTGTACTACAAATTGTTTAAAACTCTGTGCCTTGGAATCTATTAAAATCATGAAACCTTATATTTATATGAGCTCAAGAATTAAAATATTTATCATACCACGTAACTGTAGACGAACTACACGCGAATTACTATTAGCTATCGTTCAAGTTGACAAGTTATGTGTCATTTCACCGATACATGCAAATGAGTTAGTCCCCAAATCATCATATATGTTTCGTTGGTAAATAAAACATACTATTTCTAAAATAACATCTATACGAGATGCATAAATTGCATTTAGTCTAAATACATACCATGTCTTGTGGCACTTGGTCTTGTATCTAACTACTAGCTACGACGAAGACCGGTTCCGTTTGTGATCTGTAGTTCTGGGCTGTAGGTGTGTATCCGCTGTGGCCAATATCTATGTAAATGTGTATTCCTCCGCCACACAGCGCTGTTCCTTCGCTTCCCCATTTAATCTCCGCAGGAACTAGCCAGAAGCTCCTCCCACTACGCCATCAAAATTGGTGTCAAACGAATTTCCATTAAACTATTTATTTTATCATACCTCGGAGGTAACGTGTGGGTAAACTGAATAAAATATTTTAATTTTTTTTTTTTTAATCTGCGAGACAGAAAAGTATTTACAAAAAAATACAGCCATCATTATACTTTTAAACCGGTTAAAGTGTATGCTTTTAAAAATAGTTTCAGTTCCAACTTTTCTTTCTATTCATTTTTTTTATTTTATAGCATGTCAGACTTTAAACAATAAAATTATGAAAACGACCCGCGTGTGTAAGGAAGAAAAACCGTATTCATTGTATATTAATTGAATGCACCAACACTAAGCACTAGTGTTACAAGTACTATGTTGCAACTATATTGGCATAATAAAAATCCCTTCTTGATTACATTGTTTTGAAACTGCTTTCGTTGTACCTATTCGGCGCACAATAAATGGTGTTGGAAAAGAATTGACTTTTACAGAAGACATGCTTTCTGAACTTCTGAACCGTAAGTGCAGAGGCTAGACTACGCGAGATTGAGCGTGTGTTGTTTCTAATTATCCCTATTGGTAGCAAGAAGAAAATACAATCCTCGAAAATATGTGTTCATGTATTTGTTTATTAGATTCAAATAAACGTTTCCATATAATTTTAATAAACATGATTCCATATGAATTCATTTTATTATAGTGTTTTACCAGCAATAAAGGCCAACTGCCAATATGAATGTCTCATGAACGTCACATTAAATCGTAAACGCAATGACAAAGGTATATTGTTGAAGGACATTTTTCCAAAAATGATTAGCAGTTTGGAAATAAACTGTAACACAGTCACGTAGGCCCAACGCCGCAAATCCAACATTAAAAACGTCGACTGTACTCGATTTCACAGAGCAGTATAGGACTATTTTACTTCGGCGGAAGGATATTATGGGATTTCAAATTTCCTGTTTGACACTGGAGAATTTGTGATGCTTTTGTGACGAAGCATCCAATTGGTCACTGCAGACCTGCAATATTCTGGACAGCGTATTATCGTCCATTATTGGCTGTGTTAGATCTGCAATGCGCCAAGCAATGGTGCCTGATGAAAGTGGAGTGAATATTGCTAGTAAACGAATGGGATCAAGAAGAGTACATTATTTAATACTATGTGATTCATTAATGACTGGATTTCCTGTCGCACGGTTGTGTTTTTATATATCTACGGCGAGATTTTTAAAAAGACTGCGCAAGGGTTGCTAGCTAGTTCCTCGGCAATGCATGATATGCTGTTGCTCGCCGTGTAACATACACGGAAGTATTGCGATATCTACACGGAATTAAAAATAGATGCTATTTGAACGACATAATGTGCTGGTAAATTAATTATTTTCGTCTTTAAGTAATTAGGATGCCGGTCGTTAACGTTGTTTTTGGACGTAGGATAATATTTCAGTGTAGCCTTTGGATATATAAGATTTACGGTTTAGCTAGCTGCTAGTAACAGTTCACTTGACACACAACTGGATTGGGAAATAAACGAAGGAAGGGACGATGGGCATACAGCTAATTTTCTTAAATGTGCATTTTACCATATGAATAGAAATTAATATCGCATCTCAGCTAACCAACTGGCGCGGTGATAGCTTATGAATGCTAGGTAAAATAATTTGTTTATAGCTAAGTATTAGTTAATTTAAGTAACAGTTGTTATCTGCCACTCTTCACAAGCTAATATATTGTGATTATGGATTCAACTTCATTGAAGTTTATCAGCTGTTAAATTAAAGACTGTTAAGCACGCCACGGTGCTATGATATGAAAAACTGCCAAATATGTTCACTGGCCCAGTACAGACTTACTTGGTTAATTACTCCTTAATTATTTTAACATACATTAAGTCGTTAAAGTGCTGGAAGTGTGAATATTGTTTGCGGTCGGGCTTTTTCATTGGCTCGGGTTCTGAAACAGTTGTGAAATAGAGATGGTTGATTTAATTACATTACGTTTTGCCCTTATTGAGTGAAAATTTGCGCAGACAATTCATTTAGGTAAGTTAAAATTGTCCCCCGATGTAGTTCAATAATAAAACATTTCAATATTTTACGTGTATATGAGATTTTGCAACAAATGCTGAATTTACTATAAATTGTGGTAGGGCCCTTCTATAAGTCAGCACTTCGGCAAGCATTTAGCAGGAGTTCTTATCTAGGGCCACTTACAGCGGTCATCCGTCAAATGAGGTTGGCCAATCAAAGCCTCAACTCCTCCAGTGCCCTGAACCCTAAATCTGCGTGATGCTGATGAAACTGAACCTGTGAAATATGTCTTGACGTTTTCTTAATGTCATCAGTTAATTAAGTAAGGCCATTTCAGTAAAGTTAAGACCCAGTGCTGTGAATGATATCCTTAAGTTTTTGTTTTTTTGTTAGCAACCCATTTGAACAATGCAGAAAGTTGCTTAGACGTATATTTGTTCATTGGTTTTAGTCAAATGCGACACGCCTTCCCACGTGTCGGATAGACGTTTTGTTTTCCTACCTTACAAGATTACACTCTTAGCGAGCCCTAATTTTATTGTTACACTGTATCACTTGCATTTAAACTCCTTTTTGTGCCTACTTTTTTTTTTCTAGGGCAGTTGATATAAACTGCCTTGTATTGGGGCTCATCGCAAGTATCTAAATAATACTTTCTGGGATAAAACAATGGGTGTGATACCAGCTCTGTGTCTAGGATGAGGAAAGCCCGGAGACAGCAATAGGAAGCGAAAGGAAAAGCCTTTGGGTACCACCTTGATGCGGCGTAACGCGGAGAGGTGGACTGACAGATCTGGTTGCTCCGAGAGCCGACAGGCTCCTTCTGATGCGCCGCGTGACGCTGTATTTCCGGCGAGCAGAGTGCCGCAAGGCCCTGCCCCGGTGTGTCCGGCTGCAGTGCAGACTCAATGCAGTAGGTGAAGCCCCGTTTCCTCTTGACTTTGTGCCAAGAGGAGAAGCCCTTGACTTCGCAAGAGCGGCGGGTGGGGGCTGCGGCAGCGGCAGCAGCCCGACTGCCGTCGCTCTGTCAGTGCGCCTCAAATCCGCCCCCTCCCCGGCCCATCCACACCACTAAACGCTCAACACGTGCACTGAGGGGGGGCTAGTTTGACAGCTCGGCCCTGGGGTTGTTTTTTTAAGCCAAGCACTGGCAGAGCCTTGGGGTCCGTCTGCGCATTTAAGGTCAGAGGATTCCCCTTCCGCACCGATGAACCGGCCCCACAGAGGGGAGGCTGACAACGCTCCGTTTTAATACACGTGGGCTTCCAAGCTACTCCTACGCACACGCTGCCTGCCTTCTCTAAGAGCCAGCACGCTCTTAGCCGAGCGTTTGAGTGATGTTCAGCGTTTATTGATTAGAGCAGGACTGCTTTCGCATCTGCTTTGTGAAAGACAAATTGCCTATATGTTTTGTTTTTCTGCAATTGAAAGTTGTGTGTTTGTGCGTGTTTTTTTTTATTTTATTTTTTGGAGGTGCCCCCTTATTACTCCTAAAGAAGTCGGAGAGGTTTAGTCTCAGGAGTTTCAGGGTGTGACTGTAAAACAGACACTGCCTCTGAGGCTACATATGCGCGTTCCTTGCCTGCATCACATCTGAGTAAACCGTGACGATCTTAATCAGTGTACCTCTGTCGTTCCTGCCAGTGGGTGCTCTGGGTAAGGGCGGTTGTACCAGAGGCATGTGTTAGCTAGTTGCATGGAAGACTAGTGCAATCCCGTAGGCCTAAAGCCCTGACCACCCACTCTTCTGTGCTGTGTTGCTCCATTGGGCCTGGCAAATTGAGCCCGCGGCTGACTTTACGCCTTCCTGAGTTTTCAAGCGCTAATCTCTCAGAGCTCCATATAGGTAGTGATTTTGGATTAACTAACCAGTCTTTTTGTATAAGCTCTGACTGGCAAAATATTGGAGTGCATTTCACAACATTCGGGTTTGACACTCTTCAGAACACCACCTGCTGGATCCTCTCAGAGCGCGCCCAGAAATTTCACCAGAAATTCTTATTCGCCAATGTGATGGCCTTTTGGTGACCTTTTTCCCTGCCTGGAAATTATACATTTTTAAGCTTCTTTATAAATTCTATGGAACACACAGTTAACTTTATTCCACTGAAAGGAGTTTAATACCAGCTGGATTACGTGAGGCAAAATCTCTTCTTTTCAATACTCTAGCCCTTCACATGGAGTGTGGTTACCACTACACGATCACAGAAATCTGCATTGATATATGTAGGCTAAATTGGGGGTTGGCGGGTATATGTGGATTTCCCGATTGGAGAATATTAATTTGATGTGTACATCCTAGTGAAGCGCACAGGGGCCTGCACAATGTGTGATTAAATAACATTCTAGGTTTGTGATATCCTATCAGGAAAACGCCATAATGTATTGCTGTAGTCTCCAACAATGTGAGCATCAGGCATCGTGTGAGTTACCTCCTGGGACACTCGGATCTATTCCACAATCTCTCAACAGGAAACTCAAACTGGGTCCTGGCTGGTCGACAGCAAGCCGATGCAATACTCCTCATAGTTGTTTCAGTGTGCCTGTACGACGGCCAGCTGCCAGTCCACAAGGGACCCATTGAGAAGGGGTGGGGGGGAGGGGGCACCCCCATCCCCCAGGAGTTTATGACCCCTTCCACCCTGACTGTTTGCACAAGGCACTGTGGTCAGCAGGGGCATGAGAAGCAGTAGCAGGAGATGCCTTGGCAGGGGTCGGGGAAAGGCACACCGCCGCCCTGCTGGCCAGCAGAGGAGAGGGCTTCTCTCCTCTGAGAGTATTGTTTTGGCCTTTTTGTCTTATTATAGAGCAGCTTTAACTAATGAAATCTTTTTGTGTCCACATTGAGAGCATTTTTTAAAGATTTAAAGGAACTTGCAAGCGATCTCCTTCTAATGTTAATTGTTAGCATGTTCCGTATCTGAACTTTAGAAGATACATTCTTTATGAAAATGATGTTTATAACAGATGACCAAGTGGCTCCTGCCAATGAAAGGGCCCGTTCGTATTCAGCGGAAGGTCAAAGGTCGCACTGCTAGTCCCTTTCCCTTTTCCCCCTGGTGAGCCGATATTAATGTCAGACAGCCCATCTCTAAATTCCCACAGCATATATATCCAGCTCTTCGTGGATTAAACAGATGAGTGCGTGCTAAAACACAACTGCTCCTTGGAATCTTCTTGTCTCTGAAGCCATACTGGTGTGTGTGTGTGTGTGAGTGGAGAGAGTGGTAGTGATCTAATAGGATAGTGGTCTATTTTGAGGGAATTGTGTGTGCGCGTGTGGTTGGGGGGAGGGGGGCATGTTGTAACATTTATGTAATGTACTGAATCAGTTAGACGATAAAAAAGCACTTAATAAAGGGCAGAATACAATAACTTCAGCAGAGGTTTCTGGGAAAAAAACACAGATCACAGCCAAACTAATTCACTACGCTCTCAGACCGGTTCAGAGCAAACCAACTTATTAAGCCAGAACCAAAAACATTTTGTATTGGGAATAGTAGTACACGTGGGCAGATGGAGCTAACTTGAGTTCTATAAGACCATAAAAGGATCCTCTTTCTTTCGCCTGACACAAAGCAGAGACGATTCTGACATAAGTGTAGGCCAGGTGACCACAGTCTGGCCATCGAGAGAAACCGACTTAGCAAATGTATGTCTGCTACGATGTTTTTTGTGTGGAGCATATGCAGGTTGCAGACACAAAGTTAAAAAAAAAAAAATGGTTTAAAGGCTGTATAACTTGTATGCAAAGCATGTGGCCACTATACACGTGAGTGGCATATAAAATATGCAAATCTCTTCCCAAGAGTTCTACTACTGTGTACAAGCAGGCTGCTCTTTGTGTCCAGTATATATGTACGCATGTTTGAGTTTGAAACGGGTATGATGGTTGCTGCACAACTGGCAGCCCTTTCAGTGGCAACAACACGCGGAAAATGCTGACTTCTCATCAGTGGCTGCCTTGAAGGTGATGTCAGCCTAGGGGGAGGGGAGGTGAATAAATAAAAGACAGGATCATCCAAGAACGCGAATGACATCATATAGTTCAGAATGATCACTTTAGTTTGGTCTGCCAGGCTAAATGGGCCAAAGGAGTGCGAATGAACTGCGTGCAGGGTCAGGAGAGTCCTGCATCATCAAACCACTGCCTTCTGGGAAATGCCTTTTTGTGCCTTTGTCTGGTCGTGGAGGGTGCATGGGCGACGAACCTCTGCGCAGCAGAGGAGTGTGATATGGTCTGACAAGTTCACCTTCGCAGAGTTAGATTTTAAAACGTGCGTCCAGCCCAAGGGACCTCTACACTCCCGAGTTTCCCCGGTTCTCTGGCGATTTTTCATGATTGTGTGGGGTGCAACTTCCCGGCATGGCCCTGCTCTGGATCACTCACGTTTAAATATTTCAGTATAAATATCTAAACGCTTTGTTTAATGCATTAGAAGGCGTAGTTAGTGCAACGTGGTGAATGTTGGCTTCTCAATATCTTCACTGTTGAAACGGATGGTTCTGGCAGGCCAATGCTGCAGTCTACAGGGTACATGTTGGCAATGGGGGGTTTGAGGACCACAAGATCCTTCGTCCTGTGCTGCCCTGCCAACCACCAAAGGTTAATACCCCGTGTTCCTGTCCCCGTCAACCTACCGTTAAGTGGGAAATTTAGACCAGCTCCAGACCGTGACGTCTCCCAGCTTTGCAGATGTGCCCGACTGCTGGAGAACTACCAATGTTCTAATTTCTATTTAAATCACACTTTATTTTATACACTCAACACTCAATGTTGTCAAATTTGACAATGATTGTAGGCTCTGCAGCACACTAACATCAGTTAAGTCGCAAAAAATCAAATGCTATTGCCGCCCCACATGTGGAAATTCCGTGTATTCAGTCACAGGGTGAGCAGGACATTTTCTGCCCATGGATGTGTAGAAGCGTAGCGTAAGCAGATTAAAATCTCCGCCACCGCTTTTCTGTCCCACAAACATTACTGAGTGGTTCGACGCAGTGTGTCCTGTTTGGGCTGTGGGTGGCTTGCTATCGGACTGGCCATGGAGCATCGATGGGCAGGCAATTCTGGAGCACCTTGCTTCCAACGCCTAGTGGGAGGCAGTGTTTGCAGTGGAGGTTCTGGTCATGAGACAAACGTTTCACATGTCGGTGTCTGCAGGGTATCGGGGCTGGGACGGATCACTCTCGTGCAATAGCAAAACATGTGACACATACGGGTACAGAATGCGGCCAATCATGTGCGAGCGGCCGTTCGTGCCATGAGAGCGCTCCCACCGTGAGTTCTACACCAGTTCTGATTCATGCGGTCTGACCGTTTCGGATTTTAACCGTTGCATTTGAGGCTTGGTGGTTCTGCTGAAGAGGTCACCGGTACAGTTTCTGAGTTATCGATGAGGGATGGATGGTCAGGTCATACTCTTGAGAAAGGGCGGATTTTCATTTAAGGAGCATCCAGGAGAATTCTCAAAGGCTCCCTTTTGATCCTTTCTATCATTTGTCATTTAAAGAACAACTGTGCTGCTGTTGTGAACCAAGTGTGTAAGCTGGGCTTTGTTTTTCTCCAGGAGGTGGTAATGACCAACAGCACCACCTAGTGTTCAAATGGAGAATGCCCAGATTAGTCAGTCTTCACACCAGCTCCCAGTGCTGAGACCTGGCCTGATACTGACATGACTGGTTTTATAATGACTTTATATACTTTAGATAAAAACATTGATTTAAAGGTCTGAATGATTCAAGATGCCCCAGCAGTATGATTAAATGCATAACTGCGGTCTGCATGAAGAGAGACAGTTGATCCCTTTTTTTCCCGAGCCACCGATTATCACAATGAAGCCACCACACCAGATGGTATCTGAGCCGGAGAACTTTCGACGTGCTCGTTGAACCTGACTGTCGGTGTGTATGCCTCTGAGGCGTTTTGCGCTGGGTATGTAGTTTTTTTACATTTTTAATCTGGCCTATTGTGATTTAAAGCCAGTTTTAATCCCGGCTTTGGTCACTACGGCAGAGGATATTTTGCTTACTAAACGTTTAGGTGTATGATCATATCTGTGCCCACTGAATGACACAATTTTATTCATTCGGATGAAAATGGAGTGGTTTTAAGAGTGCAGGAAACAGGTATGAATGTTCATTATGAATGTGGCAGGCGTGTCTGATTTAACTCCAGCTGTGTCACATACAAGCCTAATCCGCTGGATGACTATACATCCAGATCTACCAGTTATTACCTGGGGACTCCCCTCACATTGAAATATTGGCTGCACAGCCTTACAGGCCTGTCCTGTGAATGTTACAATTTGCTCATACAGTAAGTGGTGTCACAAGAGATCCAAACCTATCAAATCCGGCTTGCTTTAGGTTACTATTCTGTGTAAAGAATTTTAAAAGTGTTTTCATTATTATGTTGTCATTTTGCTGACGCCCATATCCAGGGAGACTTACCAGTCACACATTGTGTCGTTCTCAAAAGCTATTGTACTCCTCTCAGAAACGCCACTCTCTTAGATTAGTCAATTATGTTAATATTCTTTTTCTACGGTATTACTCCTCACAGGACAGCACGAGTTTGTCGATGCGAACTGACAGAATAGGCTATTTAACAGATTGCTGAATATATAATAAGCAACAGCTGTTTTCTCAAGGGTCTCTTTAAAATGAACAGTGGATTAATAGTGGCAGAGAGGAAGGTCTGACTACACATGCCAGATGAGACACGATAGCGGATCTTCGTTAAATAGTGCGCTAGTCTAAGAGCCCAGATGCTGCAAAAAAAAAAAAAAAAAACCTGAGAATACTGGATACTATAATAGAACGTTACTCGTCGTTTGCGGTGATTTAAGAAAAATGCGCACGCTAAGACAGTTGTTTTGTTTAACGTTATACATTGGAATTATTCAGTTTTGATGCAAAATAGCAAAGACATAAACAAAAAAATTAAATGACAGCCGCAAGCCTACCGAACAAGGGGGGCAGTGGAATACTTTTCAGTGCAGTTGGTTATTCGAAGAAAAATCGTGGTAGCGGTGTCACGATGTAGCTCGTGTTTCCCACAAAGACCCTGACGACGTTAACATAGTGATTATAATGTCCAGTTAGATGTAAATATTTAATTAGCAATAATGGAAAGGCCCAGTCACTGTAATAAGCAGATTTTTTGTGTTAATTAGCGATGGTGCTAACCGTATACATTCTCTCCTTGGAAATTAATCATTAAATAGTTCTTTCAACTATTTAATCTAAACGAACTTCACAAATCATCCTGGGGGCCACACCGTCATGAATTAATTATGCATCTCGATAGCAATAATGATACAAAACCAATTAAAAGTTGGGCCAGTTAGATCGAGAAGTACGCGGCGCTGTGCTAAGTTAGTACCATCACACGAAACCGGTACACTTCACTCGCTTGCACCACTGGACTAAAACCTTTCGGGTCGGCCGTTGAGGAGAGTCGTGGCGTTTACCGTTGTTTTTTTATTGTGGTATTCCTAGTTAATTTCTATTTTGTTTAAGCTGATTGTGAGACAGACGTGTCGGAGGCCTTATCGTTCGTCTCAGCGGTTTCACAGCTGATGGCGGGGAGGGCAGAGCCATTCAGTAGCTGGGAATGACCCCTGGTGGACCGGACTCCTCTCTCCTCCGTATTGGCAGGAACTTTCTGCATCAAGTCAAACTGTTTTGCAGCTTAGGACGACGACGGGTCCTTGAGAAAAGTACACCATTAAAGCCCTCAACACATCTATAACGCTTGGAAAATTTCTACACAGACATTTTTGGGTTCATATGAACCATGTGACATGTCAAAATATTTCACTGAACTAAAATGTAATTGCTGTCTCAGAAGATAAACCATACTGCAGATACAACTCACCGTATCACTGTTGTTTTGACCCATGTATCCCAGTAGCATCTCTGCATTTAAATGGTTTTACACCAGGCTAAGTTCCTGAATAATAAGACAATGTTCAGGCACTACATTATATTCCTGTTGACGTAATTAAATTATTTAAAGACCATGATTCAGCTCATTCACGTTCATACCTATACATTCCCATAGATGGCAGTATTTCGTTTGATTTGACTTCCTTTACTATATTTACAGTGAACTGTTGGTGTATTTTGTTTTGTTAAGACTCAATTAACCTACATTAGTGTTGTTGTTGTTGTTAATCATAACTTAAAAAGAAATTACATATAGGTAAATTCACACAATATATTTTCTTGTCCTGGTATGTGACAATTTATTGTTGGTATTTAGCACAAGATGGACTTTGAACTGGGAAACGTTAACAAAAAAGAAACAACATGTACATAAAATATCAAAAAGTTTATTGGTTGAAATTTTAAGTGAGAGAAAGACAGGCAGCAGGCAGAGGTCAAAGTTCAAAGGTAGAGCCCTTCGGGTGTGCCTTCCTGTTTCTTGTACAGAACGTTCTCTTTGGACTTCTTGAAGTCCTCGTTGGTGACCTTCATGCGCCGCTCTCTCAGAGCCATCAGCCCAGCCTCTGTGCAGATCGCCTAAGACAAACGGAGTACCCATTAGTTCTGCACGGCTCAAAGTAAATAAATTACGCACCTATACCGCATAGGCCAGACAGGCAGATGAGAGATCGATGCAAAAACGGCCTGGGAGTAACCCAAGGATTAATGTGAGACAGGCTCAGAACGCAGACACGGGCTGGGAGACACGGAGACTCAGCTATTCTGCCACTGAAAAACAAAGGGGTTCATAGGCACAAGCGCCCAGTGCAACAAAGTCAGACACACAGAGACCCATCAATTTTGTAAAAAGGGGCAGAGGAGATCAGAGACAGGCAGAGTGACAGTAATTTACAGAAATTTTATTATAATTAATTTTTTCGAAGCTCAGTATTTCAAGTTCTCCTTTCCAAAGGTGCAGTCTAAAAACAGAACCCCACTAGTCTTGTGTGAGCCTTGCTTACCATCAGGAAATGCAAAGCCAACTATAGTATCAAATTAGTCAGATTGTATTGCTGAGTTATAAATATTTGATGGGGAAATGTGTACAGTTACACCAGAGTTTGTGTGTAATACGGTTTGTCTGCTGTGAGTTAGTCCCAAAAAGGGTCTGTAGCTTTAATTTATCCCACAGAGACTCTTTTACTGCAGATAAACCAGTGTTCAGGAGCAGCTCTCGGTTCTTTGCGATTTGGGCGTAGTGATTGATATGGCCCAGCCTGTTGTATTATGAACAAAGGATGTTACAATGACAACTTCATTATGTAAAATTATCTTAATGAAATGCAAATGTTGATTTACATATATTATCTAAGTAAGTAAACCAATTATTTTATTATAAATGTAGGTGGTGTCTCTGGTGTTTTAAGGGTTCCTCAGATTTGATGATTTTTAAAAGTATTTATCAATGCAGTTCGTCACATGTGGGCAGAGGAAACATTATAGATCATGTAAGAAAAAAATGGAATACAATTACATTTTATACAACACGCACAAAATGACACGTTCCTGTAGAAGTAAACTTTTGGTCTTGCAAAGTAAGGCAGGAGCGTGGGGGCTTCTCTGGGCAGCTCAAACAGGCCATACCTTGATGTCTGCTCCCGAGAGGTCGTCTTTGGCCAGAATGAGGTCGTCCAGGGTCACGTCTTCGGCCACGGTCATCCTGCTGGTGTGGATCTGGAAGATCCTCCGCTTGGTTCTCTCGTCAGGTAGCGGGAACTCGATCTTACGATCGATCCTTCCTGGAGCGACGGTCGACTGAAAGTCAGCTAGCCGCTTTTGAAATAAAGCGCCAGGTGTTTCCTGGTTTAAAACCTGACGCCTAGCGAGTGAATGTTAAATCAGGTCGCCACTGTCGAGTGAATTGACCTTCAGCCAGACCCACCTGGTCTGATGAGGGCAGGGTCCAGGGTCTCTATCCTGTTGGTAGCCATGACGACCTTCACGTCGCCCCGCGAGTCGAAGCCGTCCAGCTGGTTGAGAAGCTCAAGCATGGTCCTCTGGATCTCGCGCTCTCCTCCCGAGTTGGAGTCGTACCTGTGGCAAGGTGAGCGACGCTCGGCAGCCGGGCTAGAACACGAGGCTTCCCCTAGCACTGCCTCCGACGTGACAGAAGGTGGATCTCTCTGCTCTACCGAAACCCCCGTTCCCTGGGCCCCCACAACGCTCTGCGTCCACCCAAAATGCCGCCAGGCTGAAAATGTGTTCAGATTGTACACCACAGCCTGGCTGAGCAATATGACTCATACGTTACTCTGACACCTGTTTCCAAAGTCCCCTCGCTGCTTGACAAAGCTTTTAGTAACTTCTGAACACAGTTTAATCTACACCTGAAAATTAGCGTTGATTAATTGATAATTGCCTCTTGCAGAGTGGTGCGTTTTGCTTTGCTTTTTGACAGTTTATCAAACACAATCAATTCTGAATTTTTAAAAATGATTATTAATGGCTTGTTAAGGTGTGCCGCACAAAGCAGGTGTTTTAATTCACCGTAATGAGAATAAAATAACAACCCCAACCACATGCTGTGACGTTAGCAGGGAAACATTACATTTACACGTCATGACGGCGAGTCCAGCTGTTAACAGCGCCAGTCACTGCAGTCATGTCTGCCTGGTTCTGGACCTGACAATCTCTCAGTGCTATAGAGATAAAACATGCAATGTTTCTACGGAAACGTATCGAAAGCAACGATTCAACAACTTAAACGAGTTATAGGGCTGTGCAAAAATATCAACGCAGCTGAATATGGTGATATCTCCTTCTTGTTTTTGTTCTTAGAATCGATTTAGCGAATCTCAGACATTCACAGTAAAATTAAGTCTTAAGATATTCACGTCCCAGTGACCTGCCATCACAGAAGCGGCGCTGGTTGAAACTACGGGAGAACACAGAATCCTTGGGAAGCTCCAGTATTAGTGACTGGATGCGTCAGATGGTGCAGATTGCAGGTGGGTTTTTTACCTCTTTGTCCCGATGGCATCGATTTCGTCGATGAAGACAATGGAGGGGGCGTGCTCCTCTGCCACGCGGAAGAGCTCCCGCACCAGTTTGGGCCCGTCCCCAAGGTACTTCTGTATGAGCTCGGACCCGACCACCCGCAGGAACGTGGCCGACGTCTGGTTGGCCACCGCTTTGGCCAGCAGGGTCTTCCCTACAAACCCGAGAGACAGACGGCAGCGGTCACCTTGGACCTCGCAAACGACAACCGTGTGAAATGCAAAACAATAGGAACAATCACTCTCAGAAATAGGAGTCAGTTTCACAAGCCAAAAAAAGTGGTGTGCTTCCTGAAACTTGTCCCGGGAGGCTCACCTGTCCCGGGAGGCCCATACAGAATAACTCCTTTGGGAGGCTTGATCCCCATCTCCTCATAGTATTCAGGATGGGTGAGGGGAAGCTCCACAGACTCCTGCAGAGGAAGTACCACCCATTAGGTGATCAGTGATTGGACAGTGCATTACGTCATTCTTACAAAAGGGAGAGATGAGTGTTTTCTTTAAAGAAAAACCTTTTTCACAGGTTTATTTGCAGTTAATTCAATCTATGTGCCATTCCCTCTACCAAACAAAATAGCTGATGGTCTGATGCGTTTTGACATCGTTTTAAATGTTAAAATGCACTGTTTTGGTGAAATACACAGAGCATTAAACAAACTTTTCTTTTATACTAACAAACATCTTTTGAAATAAAAAAAATACACAATAACTTTTTGTACTGAGCATCGAAATAAATCAAATTTTGCAATAATTCAATTATGTTGGAAACATCACTTAATTCTGAAAAATCTATTTAAACCACCGTGAGAGAAGCCAGGAGGGATTGCAATTTGCATGCCTCGTAATTGCCAGCAATCCAGAAAATAATAACTATCACATTTTTGAGCTTGAAAAATGTAATTAATTGAACAGCTAATGTTTCCTAATTATCTTGCTTGCGCATATTGTTGAGTGTGCAACCCTTTTCTAGCAGCAGTGTTCTCACTCTCCCACGGTGAACTCCCAGAAAAGCCCTCACAGACGTGGTACCTTGATCTCCTGAATCTGGTTGTCCAGCCCGCCGATGTCCGCGTAAGTCTCCTGAGGGGCTTTCTCCACTTTCATCACGGTGACCAGCGGGTCCGTGTCGTCCATCAGCACCCCGATGACCGCGTGCACCTGCGGGCAGGGACCAGGGCGGAGTCAGCGCACGAGCCTCCTCCGGGCCACACTCTACCTGTCACAGACCAAGCCCCACCTTGTGGTTGAGAAGGACAGAGCAGCCTGGCTCCAGCAGGTCCTTATCTACGAATGAGAGGATGCTGACATAATGCTCAGAACCCACGGAGGTGGACACGATGGCGTGGTTGTCATCGATGATCTCCTCCAGGGTCCCCACTGACATTGGGGTCCCCCTCAGGTCGTCGACCTTAGACCGCTCCTCCTGCAGAGAGGGGCACAAGGAATTTAGCGGATGAAGTTCTTCGGATGGAGGAAAACGACGAGATTTCGATAGACACCTCTTGCTTCTCCTCCAAAGGCTTCATCTGCTCTTGGTTTCGGATGAACTCCTCCTCCATCAGCAGGTAGTCTTTGATTCGCTCTTGCTTCAGAAGCTTCAGCCTGCACTGCGTGTGAGGGGTTACTGTCATGAAGGGGACGAAGACAAGTCATTTTAATGCTACAGCATTCTTTACTGGGGTTGGGGAGGCACAGGGAAGAACAGCATTACAGGTAGGAAAATGCATACCGAGCGCTAGTACGCTAAGTACGCTAGTACTGAGCGCTAGTACGCTAAGTACGCTAGTACTGAGCGCTAGTACGCTAAGTCGTATCTAACTGATCAGCAGTAGTACCTAAGGGCAACTTGCTGGCTGCGTCGGGTCCCTTTGTTTTCCTCTTCTTTTTCCCAACCCTGGTGGGGATTGGCGGTTCATATTTCTTCTTCTTATCCTGTAAATAAGAAAGTTGAGCAGCAGCAGTGAGCTTAATGTTGTGGCCACTGTCTTTAGCTCGCAGCGGAAATGTGTGCAACACACACACACACACACACACACACACACACACACACACACACACACACACACATTGTATGAGTGTATTCCAGCTCTCCAGCAGAAAACTGCTTTTCTTTTTTGGAATTTAAATTTGACATTTGCCTGCCCAAAAACTCATTACTGAGAAAAAAATATTTTATTGACATTCACAATACGGATCCTAGCAACAATAAATTACTCAAAACGTCCTCTGTAAATATTTTTGCAAAAGAAAGAGAAATACGGCGACCTTCAATGTATCGAATGGCCACCTCAAAGCCCAGATGTCAAAAGCACCGACCCTGTATGGGACTATTTGGAGAAAGAAAAAGTAAAATACAGTCCCGGCTAAGATCTGTCACTAGATCTTTAAAACATTATGGAACGCCGTTACACAAAAGTTACTAAGATTTTTTTTTTACACCAAGGTGTATTGTATAGCAATGAGTTTTTTTTAAGTACAATATTCATTTTCATATATGTATTTGTATTTCAAACTAAATATTACTTTAACCACAGTAGAAAAAATAATACACCTATATATATGAATACATATAATGAACACCCACGGTAATTTTTAGTCCACAGATATTCCTGTATTTATCGTTTTATTTATCTAACAAGAAACGAATATCAAAGAACGTTAGAAAACCGTTAACCTAAATAGAACTTCACCGACACCGCCAACGTATTAGGAATCTAATTGCCGGGACCTACACATAGGCGATTTGAGTTTGGATTACCTTGTCATCCTTCTTTCCACCACCCGGTCCGTGTCCACCACTCTGACTTTGACCCTATAATAAAATATACATGTCAGAAATACACTGCTAAGGAAACGGCAATATCGCAAAAAATATTTAGAAAACCATCAAGTTTAATTTAACAATATTTTGTTATGTCCAAAAGTAAATAAATTGTAATTCTAGCGAAAGATGAGACTTTTTGCGAATATTTTCTTTTTTTGATAAAAAAAATATTTAACTAAATTTGTAACTAAACAAAACAAAAAGGCCACCAAAACAACAATTTTAATTACAGATAAAACATTTTGTTCACAGAAACTGCTTTCTCACTTACCATCGTCGGCTGTCTTTCCGAAATTACGTCACAGTACGGAGAGCAAACTAAGACAAAAGTGATTCCGTTTGATTATCACGAATATCGTTTTGTTAGGAAACTGTTTTTTGTTTCTTCCATAAATCTAAAATGTAAATTAACCTGGTATTTCTGTGTTTGGATTAATATCATTTTTAGTTGGCTTTTTAGTTGCAATACATCTAGCTTAGATTGTATACGTCTTTAAAGTAAATTAATTGAAAGCACATTTTAGGCCATTTCCTTTTGAATTTCAGTCCATACTTTGTTTTTAGTTAATTAAAATTAGCTTTAACTGTTTTTTGTTTACATGTCAGTATAGCCTTAAAGGTTTAAATTTGTCTATAATGTCTATAATTTCGCTTTAAGTTTTGGATTTAAAAAAATGGATATCTCTGTTCTTAAAAATAAGAATGAATGTTGAATACCACAATGATACTTACGTGAGATTTGCAGTTTACAGCCAGAGGTCCAAGGTATCTCAGTAAATTGTCTCTCTGTTGTTCATGTCCAATTATTAAAGCCTCAGCTTTGTCTTGTTTCAGTTGGGGAAAATTGTTTGACAGAGTTTAAAATCAATGAAGATGAACTTTTATTACCAAGGTAACAGTGATATATACAGTTGAGTGTTGTCAGCATAGCTGTGGAAGTTAACATTATTTTTTATTGGTAATTCTGCCTAGGGGGAGCATGTACTGTGAAAAGAGTGAACAACCAAAAATTAATCCATGAGGAACATGACAGCTAATTTAGACTCTTCCAGAAGCACGGTCCCCCAAGACAACATAACACTCTTCTCTTGTCTTTCTGACAAGTATGATGTCAACCATCTTAATGCAGTATCAGAGAGGCTGACCCATTTTTCAAGACGATTAATTTAAACACCGTGATCAACAGTGTCAAAAGTTCTGAGTGCACTCAATTCTATTAAAACAAGAACAGCAATGCCACCAGTGTCAACGATTAATCAAAGTCAAATTTACAACCTTGACTGCAGTTTCGGTGCTGTGATTTGCTCAAAAGCCAAACTGAAGTTTGTCTAAAACATTTTTTTACTCAGATATTGATGAAGTTGTTGAAAAAACACTTTTCCGGAACTTTTCTTAGAAACGGTAGATTCAATTAGCTAGCTTGCTAATGGCAGAAGTGGGGAAAAGAAGCAGTCAGCAAAGAATAGTTTATAAGAAGATAATTTGCACAAGTCTAAAACCATTTGCAAGAAAAATAAATAATTGTTTTAACTGGGTAGAGGATCAGAAGAAGATGCTGTCGGTATCATTTGCATGGCAAAGATAGAAAGAGTCTGCAAAAATCTGAGCAGAAATCTTCAAACTGTGGACTAGAAATATCTAATATTTTTTGTTCCTCTTTGTGTCACATTTAATCTGAGGTTATTTTTTTTTTTTATGAAAGACTTGTGATTTATTTGCTGCCCTATTGTAGCTCATAAGTATTTTTTGAGGACATTATAGTGAATCTACAGTTTTGTGTTTCTTCCATTTGCGTTTTTGCTTTGCAACTCTCTTGAGCAGTCCGTTTTCTTAATTCTTCATTCTCCCATGAGGTCTTATGTTTCAACATATTCAATAACCTGGGCAAATATTCAAAAACAGAGAAACTCCTTCTGTAAAATTCATCATCATGGTGAGGGCCAGGAAACGCTCAGAAAAGTCAGGCGTTCGGTGATGACTAAAATGTTAACAAGAGACTGAATAGCGGTAACTGCTATGGTGTCCTTCATAATGAAGTTCAAGGCCACAGGTTGCCAGGAAGAGGACGCAAAATTGCCAACACATGCTGACACGGAGCGTAAAACCATCTTCAAATGTAGCATTAATAATAACCATTATTAATTATGTAATTATGTGTGTCTTACATGCTGTCTAACATATTTAATGTGTTGTGAAAGTGTGAATACCCCCCAACAACCTAAATGACGTGTCCCATGCATTTTTCTCACGCTGTGCGTTTCATGAAAAACCATGCATGCCTCACGCTTAAATGATTGCTTCACGTTGCCTTGTGTGCACTACTCAACCATAGCTTGTACACAACCACATAATTAGTTGTTGCTCCTTACAAGAACAGGGATTATGCCCCACTCCACTGAGGAACAAGAAGTGTGTGTGTGTGTGTGTCTGTTTCCGCATCTCATGAGGGGGTTGCATGTCCAGGCAGACTGATTAATCGATAACCCAATGCGGTGTTTTCTCTTCTAGACTGAAGACAGAGGTCCCTGTGCATCTGCCTAGATCACCTGGAAGACGCTACAAACCAACCCCCCCACCTCTCTTTGATGTTTGACTCAGACAGACGAGTGTGATGCCACTGAGAAGGGTCAGACTCCTGTGTTTTTTGATCGTTCGTTTTCAGGGAAGACCCGTGGCACAGAGGC
>JAOYSI010060110.1:8407-24034 GCA_025775065.1 Hiodon alosoides
CCTGAGGAGACTGACTGTGTCACCCTCAGTCTGGTTCCCCTCTGGCAGCCCTGAGGAGACTGACTGTGTCACCTATTGTCTGGTTACCCTCTAGCAGTCCTGAGGAGACTGGCTGTGTCACCCTTTGTCTGGTTCCCCTTTAGCAGTCCTGAGGAGACTGACTGTGTCACCCTCAGTCTGGTTCCCCTCTGGCAGCCCTGAGGAGACTGACTGTGTCACCTATTATCTGGTTACCCTCTGGCAGCCCTGAGGAGACTGACTGTGTCACCAATTGTCTGGTTACCCTCTAGCAGACCTGAAGCGAATGACTGGGTCATGGTGAGTCGGGAACCTCCTCTCTAGCAGCCCAGAGGAGCCCACACTTATTTTAAACCTTACACTGGAATCTCCAGCTGATCCTAGGTTTGGGGTGTTTCTTACATATTTGATCACATGTCTGTAGGCTGTTTTTTCGCCACCAGTCTAAGAGGTTACATTTATTTCCTGAGTGCTTCCTTATGTTTACCATTGTTTATAGATGCTCTCCTTTCTATTTCCTGTGTGCTTCCTTATGTTTACCATCGTTTATAGATGTTCTCCTTTCTATTTCCTGTGTGCTTCCTTATGTTTACCATCGTTTATAGATACTCTCCTTTCTATTTCCTTGCTCTTTATAGTCCATCATTTGTAAAGGCTCACCTCTCCTTTTTTAAAATTTTGAAGAGAACAGTAAGGGTGATTTATTTATTTTTTTGCAGTGTTTCACGTTATTTAAGACAGTATTTAACTGCATGAAAACATACAGGCTAAACACACAAATTAAGAACTTTATCACATGGTTTCCACTGCATAGTCAATACTTTTTCATGAACAGAAGGGAGGAAAAACATTTTAGAAAATGTTCTATTGTCAACATGGTTGGCCTCCCATCGTCGTGGACCCTAAGTGCAAAATGTGTGCAATCAATTTTTGCTATTAAAGAAGCAAAACCCGCAAACTAATGTCTGTTTCCTTCTTTAATGACCTTCAGAATAAGGATGAGTGTTGTGTCACTGGCGGTTGTTATTGCGGCAGTGAGATTCCTTGTTGACATTTGAGAGAACATGGTTCAGCTCTTTGTCACTTAGGGAGTAGGAGTGTTTGCCAATTACACTATGTCATAAATGGTTTGAGAGATCAAGTTGTCAGTGATATATACTGACTCCATAAAAACATGAATGTCGCCTGGATGCATTATTGGGAGAAGCTTGTTCTGAAAGTATGTTCTGAAAGTCTTTGTAACAGGTGCTATCGTAAAACAAATAGGTTTTCTTCCTAAACACACCAGTGAAGGGAGTTAAACGGACATTACACTTAAGTGAATTGTGCCATGACTTTTATTTAATGATTGAGTACCCTTCAATCCTCAGTGGCAACATAACTTTTTGATTGAGTAATCCCCTTAGTCTCTAAACAGTAGAGGCACTCTGTAGCTGTTGCTAACCAGTGAGCTAGTGGGTGATGTGATTAAGTCTGTGATTGCATAGGTGCAAAAGTGCAATAAATCTTGCTGAGTGCTTTATTTTATAATCACACGCCTTGCCACGGGGTATATCTGTGCATTTAAAAGATATGCATGATGAGTGTGTTTACTTAATCATAGGAAATATTTGCCTCTGACAAGGTGAAAGTGTTTCAGAATTGAGCAATGGGTGAGATCTGTTTAGTGTTTCAACACTTCAGTTTGCTTGTCCAATATTGAGGAGGATTATTTTTAAATTCCAATCCATTATATATTTACCAAGCAGGTGATTGTGCACCGAGTCCCAGTGTGTTTAATTGTCCTTTATCTGATTGATTTTATAACATTTTTGTGTCTAGTCGTTTGTGGATTCCTCCGGCCAAATAAAACTGTCCTGTGGTTGATGACGAAACCATGCAGGAAGTTTTCAATAAGGGATTCTGATTATTTATTTTGTTATTTCTGTGAATGTGCTAAATATTGCCTGTACATTTCAAACATCATCCAAATAGGTGGTTAACATTCGGGGGGAAAAAACTACTGATTAATGTAAAATTTAATCGAGAGATTATTATATTATTATAAAAGTAAAGGCAGCTCTTAAAATTCTCCAGTAAAGCTATTAAACTTCAATGATAAAACTCATGTATTGAGAATACATTGGAATACAGTAAGATCTTCATTTTTAATTAAATAGATGTTGAGCTTCATCTAGTCAACATCATAATACTTTGCTCAGGATTGCTTGGTGCAACCCAGCAGCATTTAATTGAGTTCATTTCACTTTGGCATGTTGCAAAGCATTTAAAATTTAGATGGAATCAGAATCTATTTTGTTCTGTATATCATATATATCACATATATATGTTCCCATTCATCAGTATAATATGACTACTACACTAGCAGACCCTTAGCAATTCTTACTTACACAACTGTGGTACTCATATTTGGCTAATGTATTAAGAGTTTGCCTGTACTGAGGTCCCTGCTAAATAAATACACATGCAAATTAAGGTTTAAATCAAGGCAACCATACATTGCTGTCAACCAATGCATTTTATTCACTGGGCAAATAAAGCCATAAAAGTGGTGACTAGTGAACCCAAAGCAATGCAAACTAAGAAAGAAAACCACACTAAGAAATCCTGTTTCATTCTCAAGTGTGTCTACAAATCTAGGTGGATTTGGCCTGCAGTGCAGTAATAAGGGTATATTTTCACTATGTAATTATTATAATTTTTGTGAAATACAGAATGAATGAAAAATGGTTATATGAGTAAGATAAGCAGGAAAAACGAAATTCCTGAAAACTTTAATCCTTATATTTGAATAGTGAAATTGCTTCTTTGAGGATTCTTCAGGGCTAAAAGTAAAATATGAAATATGTTTATGAAAGGTGTTTGTTTTTAATCTTTTTTGAAGTATTTCTTAAGACTAGATTCCAGATGTTCAGCCAGATTCATCTCCGTGGACACATGCCTGGCAAACATGTGTAACATGAACTATATTTTCTTTTCTTGTGTTACCTAAAATGTAAATGGCTCAACCAACACAACAAAACAACAACATGGGATTTTTTAAATCAGTGCACAGTATGGCAAACAAATACATAAAACAACAATTTTTCAAAATAGTGAATATATATTAGTACACATCATGGCAAGCAAGTACGTGAAAAATAAGAACTAGCCATTTCAAAACGATGAACAGTAATATTGTAGTAATATTTAAAATTAAACGCCTTGGCTTCACAGAACATGCTATTGTGTAAATTGTTACCATCCCCCGGCATGTTATATATCAATGGAAAGCCTAGAATCTGCCGATTTAGAGAATAATATTGATTCTTATCTAGTCATTATTCTCAGTCTTGTGAGTTATGGATTTTTTAAATGTTATTTTTGTTTTTGTTTCATTAGCTGTTTCTTCTTTATTTTAAGTCCATTTAACTCTTTGTTTTATTAAGTTTTGTTATATTAGTTGGTATCTTGGACACAGTTTTTTTATTTATATCATTACCATTTCAGTTTTTATCCCTTTAGCTAGCTGTCACAAGATTGCAGTCTGCCCAGACACATGGTGGGTTTGACAGGCAACATGTAGTGTTCTGTTTTTCCCTCCCTGGATTATGTAATTGACAGGTCTTGATAGAGATAATTCAGGGAAGTCCAAAAGCAGGAAGTAATAGCCAAGGTTAGAGGCATAGCTCCCTTCACGATTTTTTGTTAAGAAGAAAAGGAAACCTTTTGTTTCTTAGTTTTTGATTAATTTTCAGTTCATAAGATCCTCTGTGTCCCCCCTGCCCAGGAACAGGTCTTGTTAATCCCACATTCTGCTCGTGTCTGTGCAGCAGATGCTTGTTACGCGGGATGAGGAGCGCCCCCTCCCAGCTGCAAGTGTATGAGAGACGGTTGCGTAACCAAAACCTACAAGAGATTAACTTGTCTGGGGCTTGGTTCTGCACAATACAGAACCAGGTTATATAGAGTCAGGAAGAATATAGAGAGGAAGCTCCATCCTCAATGGCGAGTTTTTCACCGTTGATTCAGATGGTGTCGTAAGGCGATAAAACGTCCTCAGGGTGATGACTGTCCAAGCCATCTTGTGCGGCAAAAGATTTAACCTAGCTAAACACTAACAAAATGTTAGTGATTTGTTATCAATAATAGACTAATAGACAGCTAGTTAGTGACTAACCAAATGGAGATTTGGACCAGGATCACTGCCAAGAGGGGCTCAAAAATTTCCACTGCTCCACTGAACACAATCCCTATCAAAGCAGTACCCTCTCAACGTGTTTACCTTATATTTCCAATGTCTGTTAATTGTCAAACATAATATATTTTTAATGACTTGATTGGGGTGCGTAAATTCAGTTTTATAACAGAAACTTGGCTAGGCACAGATGGCCCTGCATTACTTACTGAGACATCCTCTCCAAATGAGCCCTTCTCTCATGTAATAAGGCCACGTTGATGAGGGGGTGGTCTAGCAAGCCTTTTTTTCAAATACTTTTGCTTATAAAAACATGCCTTTTTATATCTGGCCTAAAAACAGAAGTGTGAGACTCTTGTGCTTATCATTATTATTTATGGCCCCCTATAGCAAAACTCATAAGTTCTCTCAATTGTATCGACTGATTATAAGCAAATTATCTTGGTTAGGCATTTCAGCTTGAATGTTGACAATAATTCTGATACCAAAACCCAGCCTTGGCCACACTCTGGACTTGATCCGAATTTCCAGAGGTCTGAGCACCCCTGTTTCCTCTGTTAGGGATGTTGCTATGCCTGATTTGCCTCATTTTTTCCGTGTTTGTTTTTTTTGGCTGAAATAAAGAAAATAAGTGTTTTTTGAACTCTGAGGTTACAGATAAGCCTCTGAAACATTTAAATGTCATGCCTGCCACAGTCTTTCCTTCCTTCTGTGATCACTTAGTGGGGAATTTTAACAGCAGACTTAAGACTACCATTGATCATGTAGCACCAATAAAAACAGAAAACGTCTCCTCTTCTCAGAAATCCCCTTGGCTTAACAGAGAGACGAGACAGCTAAAAAGAAATGTTGGTACAAATGGAGAAAAACTTAACTTCACTGAACATCCTTAAACAAGACCGTGCTTGTTATAGCAAGGCAGTACGGAGGCAAAAACTTATATATAATAAGGATAATCCCAAAATGCTTTTCTCAACAAGTGAGCATAAATCTTGCTCTTTCTGCTGACTTTTATTCTCTATTCAAATGTAGGGAGTTTGCAACAGTATTAGACTAAACATTCAACAACTGTACTAAACTGCTCGGATTCAATAAGTAATACAGTCTTGGACTCATTGGACTGTTCATATACTCTGTGATAGTGGATTCTTCATCCTATTCCAATTAATTATTGATCCTATTCCTTTAATTGTTTGTATGATAGTGTCTTAGACATTTGTAATCTATTCTCTGCTAACTGGGAGCTACTGCTCTGAAACCTGCCGTTGATATTTATCCACATCAATGCAGTGTTTCCTAACACTAAGTGAATCCTTACACCCCTAGATTCTATTAATATTGTAGGTACTTTTAAATTGCCTTAAATTGTGTTCAATTTTAAATAGTTATGGGCAAATAAATGGTGGTATCAGCACCAGGTTTGCTCTGTCCAGACCGATACACCTCTCTCATCAGTTATTTAGTTGCTTACAATGCTAGCTAGCTAAACTTATGCCAACCCCAGGGTTTAGAGAAACCATATTTTGTGAATAATGTTAGGAAAGTTGTTATTTCAAAATGGAGTCACATAGCCCGGGCTTGCTATAAAAAAGCAAGCATACAGGCATTTAGTTACTGTTTGATTGAATGTTAGAAAAAAAAAACTGCCTGTTATTAACGGTGCTGGATGGTGGTGGTGGTTTAATGGTGTGTTTTCCTGCCACACGTTAGGTCCCTACGATATCGATTGAACAACCCTTGAAGGCCACGGTGTATCTGAACATCATTGCTGACCAGGTGCATACCTCAATGACACAGTTTATCCTTTTTCACATTGATACATCCAGCAGGATAATGTGCCATGGCACAAAGCACATTATCTCAGAATGGTTCCCAGAATTTGACCGTGAGTTCACTTTACTTGAGTGGCCTGCGCCATTCCAATACTTCAACCTAACAGAGCATCTTTGGGATGAAATCTGCCGCTACTGCGTGATGCCATCACATCAGCATGGACCAACACCCTGCGAAACGTATATGACACCTTGTAGAATACATTTCCTTAACAATTCAGACTGTTCTGTAGGCAAAGGGGGCTCCAATCCAGTACTAGATGTGCATACCAAATAAACTGGCCACTGAGTGTATATATTCTGTATGAGAGTAGGAGATGTTTCTCTAGTCGCCATTAGGAGGCGAGAAGGCCATGAAGGCTGCCAAACATTAGAATTATACGTTAAAGAAATCCAAGGTGCAGTTCCTTTATGGGGCAAATTAAGGTGACAATCAGTTATCTCTTGGGACCAGGTTGGTTTTGATGCTGTTCAAATATGTCAATATGATTAATCAGAAGTCAAAGATGGTACATTCGTTTACATACCATATGAACCCAATGAGCAAATCTTCAAAGATCCTCAAATCCTTTCACATCTGTGAAAATTCAATCTAAACAAAAATGCTTTCAAAACATTAAAAAAAGTTATTCACTTTAGTTATTTGATGTCCTTACCTATCAAAATAGAAAGTGAATACAGCCAAACCTCAGAGTTTTAAACTGACAACTTGAGGTCTAGCATGAAGCGAGAAGCCTAATTATGCAGTTTCAAGTTACTTATGAAACCCAGAGATGCTGTCAAAGATAGCGATTTCAACTCTGATCAGGAGCTCAGCCATAATGAAAAAGGATTCCTGGCACTGTCTCCAAGACAAAATGTTAGCAGATGTTTATGAATATGAACTGTGTGATTTGTACAGATGATCCAAGTCTGACAAAACATTTTCAAGAGGATGCTCTATTTTTGTTATAGTGGACAATTTGAGCATTCCAATCCTTTCCTCGAGTGCTGTGGGCAATATCCTTAATGAAATAATGCAGTCAATACATCTTTAAATAGGAACTGGTATGTCTGGTATATCTACAAGTTATTCCACACATTCAAAGCAAAAAAAATATTGTAACCACTTTATGACGGCATGTTGTCTCCGTCTGTGTGAAATACTACTGGTTGACAAAACTTGTGTTTCTTTAATATCCCTTAGTTCTTTAAAGTTTTCTGTTTTGTGGAGTTCTATTTTAGTTAATCATTCCAAATAAAAGGCGTGAAAATAACCCTCTGTGTCCCGGCCTCAGGTGGCTCCTGAACCAAGCATGAGCCAGTGTGCCACAGTGTTGTTTCTCCTTGAAACCATGAGTTTCACTACCCGGGAGGAATTTTGAATGGACTGCAAGATTCCCCTTAGTCAGGTCCACAATCTCAGTGGGTCAGAAGGCTGCCTTAATTGTCTTAATAAAATCTAAAGTGTGTGGCTAATTCAGTTAACTCCCTCATACCCTTGTTTGCTCTCAGCAGTTTGTCACTGCTCTGTGCTGACACTGTTTTGACATTAATTGGCAGGAATTACTGATGCTCTTTGCTTAGCTGTACCATGAAATAAATAAATCTCCTTAGTACATTTACAGACGTGGGCAATTTAGTTGGTACCCCTACTCAAAAGACAAAGAATTCACAATTTCCTTATAAATAACTTGACAAAAGTAATTGGCATCCACCATTGTTTATTCCATATTGAATTGAAATCAGAGTTTGTTTTTCTACATAATATTATCAATAAAACAAATGAAAATGGCATGTACAAAAATTATGGGACCCTCAACCTAATATTTTGTTGCACAACCTTTAGAGACAATCACTGCACCTAAACTTTTTCTGTAGCTCTCAATGAGATTTCTACAGCTTTTTACAGGTAGTTTGGCCCTCTTCCTGAACAAACGGCTCCAGCTGTCTCAGGTTTGATGGGTGTCTAATACAGACTGCAGGTTTCAGCTTTCCATAGATGTTCGATTGAGATCAGAACTCACAGAGGGCCACTTCAGAACCATCCAATGTTTTGTTCTCATCCATTCTTGGGTGCTTTTAGCTGTGTGTTTTAGCTGTGTGTACTGACGTACCATCACCTTGGAGTTTAGCTTGTATCTTTTCAAAAGAGATTGTGCCATTTGCACTATCCTTCCGTTCAATCTGGAGTCGATTTTCCTCTTGCGGCTGCGCCCAGGAGGTTGGCTGGGAGGTTCCATGGACCTTGAACTTCTTAATAATATTTCCAACTGTTGTCACAGGAATGTCAAGCTGCTTGGAGATGGTCTTTTTTATGGTAAAAAAAAAAAATGGTAGAGAGATGGTAGCCTTTACCTTGCTTGTCTATTATTTTCTTTCTGATCTCCTCAGGCAACTCTCTTATTTGCTTTCTCTGGTCCATGTTCAGTTTGGTGCAAACAATAATACCAAACAGCACACTGACTACTTTTTAAATAGGCTGAATGACTGATTACAAGATTGGAGACATGTGTGATACTAATTAAATAAACTAATTCGTTTGTAATATCACTATAATCCAATATGCATTATCATTTCTACAGGGTAACAACAAATGTGTCCAGGCCATTTTAGAATATCTTAGTAGAATGAGCAATAATTCATCTCTTTTCACAGTTTATTTGATTTATTCTATGACATACCAAAGGCATGCAAGTATACATGATGCAATAGCTTTTAATTTCGTCACTTTTCAGGAGGAATGAAGTGAACCCTTGGTTAGAATATTGATCTGTGCCATTGGGAACATAACTTTTCCCATATAAAGACGTTTTGACGAATTTAACAGGATCTGTACCCTCTCTTCAGATGTTTTGTCTATGTTCTATATCTTAGTAAGAACAAATTTCCACCTGATTAAGTAAAAGCAAAAAGGATTTCTCCCATGTAGCACCTGTCCTTTCATGAAATGTGTATTGAATTAATTCCACTGGTATAGGATTCTGTGGGCGACTGGCTATGTGGAGAGTCAACGGGCACATTTCTTTTATTTTCTTTTTATTTTTAGGGGTTCCTTGACACAATGTTGGCTTTTTCGTCTTGTCATCTCTGCGATAAGGAGAACCAATTATAGGTCTGCCTGATAAGGAACTCAGTGTTGCAGAGAAGCATTTCCTCAGACCCATGTGAAACAGCTAGCTGTAAAGGGTGAGAGACACACCCGACAAGCACCAGATGAGGTAGTGTTCCACTTGGAATATCATTAAGAGTTTTCATTAAGAGTCTATAGTCACCACAGTTATTATAGAGGAGTCTACTACAGTTTTTTTCTGCGAGAGAAAAATGTATCAGTTGCATCAAGGAGGGCCGCTGCTCTGCCCCTAGCACAACTCTCTGAAGTGGGAATATTTCTAGGAATTTTGACACAAATTGGACCCTTCTCTCATTGAAATGTAAAAAATGTATAAAATGTAAAATGTTAAATGTTAAATGTTTATTATTCAAAGATGAGGCTGTATTTTCAAATAATGACAATTTTGCCAGTACATCTGATGGAGTTTTTGAGCCTTTTAAAACACCTTTTAAAACATCCGTCAGGTGATCGGAATAGGATAATTGGTCTGAGATAAAGAGTGAAGGGTTGCACACTTGCTATTTGGTAATATCCTTAAATGAGGGGCTTCTGTGCCTTCTATACATGTTTTAGAGTAAGACTATGCTTCGCAATGTCCCCAACCTTAGCCATGACTTTGCAGAGGCCCAAGAAAGACTGTCATTCTTCTTGAAAATACTTTTTTCTAAGAATTTTTTAAGAATTCCCTTTGCCACATGTGGTTCTTGTTCTCATCCATTCTTGGGTGCTGTGTGTTTTAGCTGTGTGTTTTTAATTTAATCACTTTTCAGGTGTGCTTTTACGGACGTGCCATCAACTTGGAGATCAGCTTGTACTAGCACTAAGACTACTTCAGTAGTTACTTTGCACCTTCATTTAATGCCAATGTAGTTTTTATTTTATCTTTTATATACGCAATGTGTTTCCAGGCTTTATGTGTGCATGAAAGGATGTACTGTACATCCATAACCACTTGAAAAAAATCTAGCAAAAATGGCCTTAAGCATCAGGAACCAAACTTCTTTTTTTTTTTTTTAAACACCCATTAAGTCTATATATATTTAATAAACAAAACCCCTCAAAGTAAGTTAGATTTTGAATGGCTCTATTCCACAAAAAAAAAAAATAGTATACAAAGCATTCATCCATAAATTTGAGAAATACAATTCATGATAATTTAACAAATAAGAATAATTTCTTCATTAAGATCAACAAAGAATGTTTTCAATATTTTTACACATAGCCACTATCCCTTTGTGTTGGTTGATAAGAGGTTATTTAATTGACTGCTGAAAAGTAATTTATTTTCTCTTCATTCGGATAAGTAAGGTAGTCTGGTAAAACGTCTTGCCCTAATTACACATAAGAAAATATTCTATAGGTTTGTAGTGAATCTGCTATTAGCATCTGAATGGCTCAATCAACAAAGGTGTTTTCTCGAACGCAGATTGAGTTTGATATTGAGATTTTTCAGATTCAAATCGGCAAGGCTTCCTTTAGCTCGTGGCTAAACAACAAATCCTGTAGGATTCTTGTCTCCAGCAGGTTAGCAGTGACAACGTGAGGGATGTGCCTTTCCACAAATCAGTGATGGAATGCCCAAATATATTTAGCAATTCTTGCAAAATAGCTTTTGTCTGGCCCGTTGCTCTATGTCACTTTGAAACAAACCCTCGTGAGAAATAATTGGGGAATAGGGGATTGGACCAGAGGTGACAGCTACTGATTCAAATGATCCAGATTTGAATCAGCTCAATGGGTGTTTTGGCAAGCTCCTTTATTTTCTGAGCCAATTAAGAACAATTTCTATTGCATTTTACATTTTGTTTTAACTTCCAATTACTGATTCCTATGCCCTGAAGATATGGAATTAGAGATGAATTAGAGAGTTGGGTCTCTTCTTGTCGCCAGGTTTATACCTTGCTTTGTTTATTTGGTGGAGAACCTTTTGGTTTTAAAACCAGCCAACCAGATGGTCTGCAGACCAAACCTGCAAATTTTCCTGCCAATGAAACCCTCAAGCTGAAAAAATATTGACTACATTTTTTAAAATGTTTCAAACCATAACAATCAGTACAGAAGGGCACAGAAGGTGGCAGACGTAAAGAGACAAGAGTGAAAAAGCACACAAAGCAACAAAGCTATTGATTAGTTTTGCCAGGGGGGAGCACACATTAAGCACAAGGAGTGCAAACATTCAATTTCCCCTGCATTTTGTGAAATGAGAAGCAATATTGTTTAATAAAATGCTTAGTGTCCTTTTGATATTCAGATAAGTGCAGTCTTTGGTTCTGAAATGCATGTTCATGAATGTAAAAATTATATGATAAGTTATATGACAAGGTTTGTTCGGTATATTCTATTTCTCTTTCTTGACTATACTTTGTGAAGCCAAACAATACATTTAAATACAAAAAATTGAATGAAATATATATATATATATATATTTCAGGAGCAGCCAGACACAGGGACGCAGAGGTTCATGTATATCTTTGCACGTAATTTAACTAAATTCCAACAAAAGGTAAAACTCCAAAGAATAGACACCCAATATAAACAGCTTTTTAGCTTTTAAAAATAGTTAATATAGCAAAAAACACAGACTTCTTCAAACACACATTAAACACGCAGACTTTTTACTCTCTTTTTTTTACTATGTCACTTTTAAAGTCTTTAAATTACCAGAACCTGAGTTTAGTGCAATCAACAGAACCACGCTCTGGTGCATAATGAGGTCCATTAGCAATCCGAAAAGCAATCCCCTAACCAAACTTTAAAATTTCATAAAAGTCTTGTTTCATTTTTTCTAAACCTCTCGTCTGAAAAAAAGAAACTATAGATATGTAAACAGTACTGTGCAAAAGTCTCAGGCTCATGTAAAATTCTGTGAAGTGAAGATGTGTCAATAGTAATGAAATGCAAAGTTTATAGTAAATAAATATAGTAAATATAAAATAAATACTATAAAGGACAATAAACAAAAAATAAATAAAAAAACAAACAACAAAAAATTTAAAAAATGGGAGAGAATATTTGTTGTGACCACCCTTTGCCTTTAAAACTGCATCAATTTTCTTAGGTACACTGTTTTGCAGTTTTATTAGATGATTGGCAGGTAGATTTTTCATTAAGAACACTAACCAGTCCAACAAGGCAACCCAAACACACACACACACACACATACACACACGCTTTCGAATTAGTAACAAAGGCTTCAGTGACAGTGGCGTAATAAAGTAGTTCTACACACAAGAGCGTTTTAGGGACAAAAACCTGAAAAACGTCTTGAGAAGAAACCTGAAACAATGTCTTGAGATGTGGTAACCGTAGTATCGGCAGAATAATTGACTCCGGCCTGCTTTGCGTCGTGGCCGCAATACCACCTCAGGGTGTTCATTAATTTTCAAGAATTCAACGGTCCGTCAGTCAGTTATTCCTAACGGAAGGACCAATTCCACCGCACACCGGCACACCTCCCACGGTACACCAGTGAGCACACCGTTTGAGAACCACTGCTCTAGGGTTTGTCAATATGTATTATGTATGGGTTATTAAAGGGGTAGTTAGAGGATATAAAGACATGCTTTCTTCTTATATTATTATCATTATTTATTTTATTTATTAGATGATTATATCTATCCACAGAGGCTCAAGGCTGTAATTGCTGCCAAAGGTGCATCTACTAAATACTGATTTGAAGGGGGTGAATACTTATGCAACAAATTATGTTGTGTTTAATATTTGTTATGAATTTAGAATTTAGAAATGTATTTTTACTTTGATATGATATACTTTGAGTCTTTTTCTCTTGATCAATGTCAAAAAAGTCAAATTAAGTTCACTATGATTCAATATTTAAAATAAAATATAAAAACATCCAAGGGGGGAGAATACTTTTTTATAGGCACTGTACATCTAAATGGAACTTTTCCAATACCTTGCAGAATCATTTCCCTGAAGAATTCAAGCTCTATAGGGAAAGGGGGGGGGGCTGGGGGTCGGACCTAGTATGAGAATACCTAATAAACTGGCCACCAAGTCACAGGCTAGCAGGGGAGCAAAGGAACTTTCATTCATCTGTACCTGCATCTAATGGGCTAAGTGATCAACGGCTAGATCTGTGGAGTTAGACATTTAGAGTTAGGTCACGGTTGCAGGTGCTGCAGCTGTGCGGAAACCTAGGTTGCTTTCAAGTTAAGGAATTTTGTGAATATTTACTGAAATAATCTAATATTGAAATGGTAGTCAATTGTAGAATCACCACTACTACTACTGATCATAGAAGTAATATTGTAAACATTTACCAATAGGCCATCAGCAGTCGAGTTAAGATCAGTTCAGTATGTGTATACTAATGCTTGTATTATTCAAATATTAAACAGTATTTTTACCTACTTTGGCTCAGTCACAGTTCTACATAATGGTAGTGGGTAATTTGTTAATGTGGCGCGTAGCCGGGAGCCACGCCTTAAGCCTGAGGAAAATCACCAATTGGGATGATGGACAACAAAGGGGGTGAGGGCACGATTTTTTAAAAATGCCAATAAAAAGGCGTACATCCTCCCCTTCTGTCTCCATCTCCAGCAGCACATAGCTATTTCGCACCAAAAAACAAATAGACTAGCAAATGCTTAGCGGCCCTTTGAATATAAAAAAGAAAATACAAAAATACATTAATTACCAGTTGTTCTTTCTTGGCCATAAAAACGACTTGGAGTCAGGAGACAGGATCTTTTCCTCTTTTTTCCCTATTTAATTTTACTATTTTTTTGATTTTCAGTTAACAGCTGACCTTTTTTTTTTTTGTTGTTGTTTAGTTGTTGAGTCCTACAGCCATGCTTAACCCATGGATAGGCAGAGTTACACTTCTTACATTCACATCAAATTGGTATAAAATAAAAAAATATTTTGGTGAGTGAATGCAGCATGTCTGTAATACTTTGGCATGGCATTAAATAAAATCGATAATGCAAGGGGCATTCAAAGTTCTCAGAATTGCGTACAGAAAATGTCAAATATTTTAACTTTAATCTTTAACTTTTAACTCAGTTCAATAATTGTGATTACATTCTCCGTTAACTGCCGATATATTTCTCATTCTGTGGTCCGCAGTTCATTTCTTTAAAAGCACAGGCGCGGTATGCTTTATAGAACGGCAGTACCTTTATGACAGTTGTTGCTTGTTAAATCGGGCTTTTCATCATGTTCATCCGCTGTGTGTGGATGTGCAGTCATAAAGTACTCCTCCGTCAGCCTCTGATCTTCTTGGTGAGGTCGTCCATTAGAGACCCTTCCTTTCGGCTTTTTTCCCCACTTGCTTTTGTTTATCCAGCAGTTGATGATATTTGGCTGATATCAGGACGCCTATAGTGATACAGATAAGTGCTCCTGCTGCTTTGATGTGATTAGTGGTCATTCCTTGTGCCACCTGCGACTGCTGTTTATGATTCTCGTGAAACTGCTTTTTTTATTATTATTATTGGGAGGACTCTCCACCTATCACAGGCAACAATGTGCTGATTATTTTGTGCCCATGTGTTCTCGAAGTAAAAGTGTCTTGTGATCAATGCTGTCCAGGTAACAAACATAAGGTCACTCTGAAACCGTTGGTGTGCGATGCTCATATTGTCGCACTTCAAATCACTCTCCTGATTTGCAGCAGCAAACCATTTTTTAAATCAAGAACAAATGATCTTAGGTAATTATTCAGCTGAAAAGTTAATTATCGGAATTATGGAATTGCCAATTGTCCTAATACACTTTGGCTCAAATCCTGCCACTAAACACGGGGAGGGTGAGGAAGAATGCCTAGTCTGCTCCAATTCATTTATCTCTGAGCTGCCTGTCTCTTTTACATTCACATGCTACGCAGCCTGCCCAAGAGATTCAGTGGCAACTGGAGAGCCTGCAGGTGCATGGGAAGCTGACATGAGAAGCAAGTTAGCAACAAGTCTCACTGGGCTCAGTCTGTGCTCAGGTGAGCTGAGCCAATTTAAACAGATAAGATAAATCCCACTGTTGCTATGTAGCATCTATGAAATACATGTTCTCTTTGGGTTTGATGATAAGACTAAAGTGGACATCTATCTACAGTATCTCACAAAAGTGAGTACACCCCTCACATTTTTATAAGTATTTGAGTATATCTTTTCATGTGACAACACTGAAGAAATGACACTTTGCTACAATGTGAAGTAGTGAGTGCTGTCCCCTCAAAATAACTCAACACACAGCCATTAATGTCCAAACCGCTGGCAATAAAAGTGAGTACAGTGCTAAGTAAAAATGTCCAAATTGGGCCCAAATTGTCAATATTTTTGGTGGCCACCATCATTTTCCAGCACTGCCATAACCCTCTTGGGCATGGAGTTCACCAGAGCTTCACAGGTTGCCACTGGAGTCCTCTTCATCTCCTCCATGACGAAATCACGGAGCTGGTGGATGTTAGAAACCTTGCGCTCCTCCACCTTCCGTTTGAGGATGCCCCACAGATGCTCAATAGGATTTAGGTCTGGAGACATGCTTGG